>JAGFPH010000208.1:455247-474492 GCA_018207615.1 Philaenus spumarius
AATTATTGTGAATTTACACAGCAATGAAAAGGTTCTTATTTGATCAACTATTGTGAATTTACACAGCAATGAAAAGTTCTTATTTTATTACCGATAATTCTTAATTCATTCAGCATTGGAAAAGTTTTTATTTTTACCGTTTAATTTAATCAGGAATAAAAAAAAATATTACTATACAGATTTCTGTTTAGTCTACACATCAATAAACAGTTCTTATTTTACCGACTTTTGTTAATTTACATAGAAATAAAAAAGTTATTATTTTAACGATTTTTTGTTAATTTACAAATTAATAAAAAATTCTTATTAACGAATTGTCTTATGGCGATTCTGTCGAACAATCCTTGATTTGAAGAATTTGTTGTGTTTTCTTTGCATGACTAGTTCGACTCTTTATTCAGTCATTTTGAAATGTACACACAAATACACTTCACAAACATTTAAATAACACAAATTACAACACATTTAAAACGCATTTAAAATTTATACAAATACGAGCGACGTACGTTATCGCAACCGTTCTTATTTATCAGATTTTAGTTAATTTACACAGCAATGACAAAAAGTCCCTATTTTACCAATTATTGTTAATTTACACAGCAATGAAAACACATATACATGTTTCTTATTTTTCTGAAACGTTTAAAATCATTTATTTTACTTCAGTGCATCACGGCCTTCAACGTAGTGCAAATTCAACTGTGTAGAACCATTAAACTAAATTAAAATTTAAAAATAAACTCCAACGTAAAACATGCAGACAATCTATATTTATTTGTCTTGTATCTGGTTTACCAACAAACAGTTACCGCACTTTTATAAATTACCAGATAATATTCGTAATTTAAAACCAATTATATTCTAAAATGTACAGAAATACACAGAAAGTCATGATATTTGTATCTTTGATACGTTTAATAGCTCTCAGGAATGGTTTCTAGGTTCACAACGCTACAAAATGTTGTTCTACACAAAGGGTTGATATCAAAGGTTTAATGTGTGGCGTAACGACCTTGGGTAATGTTGAAGCAGTAAACAACAAATGACAAAAAGCAGACGTGAGATAAAACCACTAACTGTATGAAATGCAATGCTTTCAAGCTGACAATAATTAATTATTACAGCAAAGATTTGGACGAATGGTTAAGAAGGATGTTTAAAAGAATATGACAACGACACCTTATTTATTAAATCAGGGTATTGTTGTTCCTTTTTAGCGAATTTCCATAAGAAAGGTTGGGAGTAGTAAATCAGCATCGATCATGGTCCCCAGAAAACGTTTTGGAGTGTCGTTAAAATGAATATATATTATATATATATGCGTGTTGCACTCTAACCACCGCATTTTAAGTCCGATATGGTCCTTACTTGGTACACACGTTGGTTGTCTAAGAGTTCGTTAGCCAAACCAGAAGTAAGTTTTTTGACAGGACGTAACTGTATTTTTTTAGATTTTTCGTACTAAAATAAAACGTTTTATGATTTTAGGCCTACCTAAAAAAACAAATGTAGGATGTTATTCTGCACATTTTGTTTTACACGACTTTATAACTTGCTTGGTCCCCCAAAATCGATCAAAATGTAAATACCATAAAAGTACCAGGTTTAAACACACATGGGGATTTTACTGTGGGGGCATCTTCTGAACCAAGGCCGACGGCGGAGTTTGGACTCTGCTAGCGAAGCGAAGCAGTCCCTAACCCGAGGCCGCAAGGTTGAGGTGGTTCAAAGTTTCCTGCGAGTGGCACGAAGGAGCGCGTGAGTCGAAGCTAGAGGCTTAGGTGCAAACAAATTCGATTACATCAATTAATAAAATAGTCGGAGCGACTCTTGCGGCAACTCTTCCGATGTTACAAACACATATAAGGTTTATTATCTCTAGGACAAGTAACTCTAGAATCACGCCGGTACACTTATCCTTTCTTAATTTGGTTACTGTGCTATTACAGGTTATGTCACCTTCTTCCTAACACATATTGTTAGGTACGAGTTCGTAAAAGTAAATGGCCTACTTAACACCTGCTGCAATCAAAAACTGCGAATATACTTTCACATTTAAATTCATCAAACCTTCATATAGATTAATAATAACTATACTTGTTTTTCTACACATCACTTTACAAAAAAGAAGAGAAATATTTGAAGTAAAGTATTTTATCAAATAGTATTTGTTATAGTTGGCGCCTTAACAATGAGGCCGATTTAACACAGTCTTAAAAGGTTAAATATTATATTATAAGTGATCTATGTTTTACAAGTTGTTTACAAAATACATGGTGTTTCTAAAGTATGGTAGTGGTTCCGTTGTTGTCCAATCCTTGATAAAACTCTGAATTCTCTGTAAATATAATTGGAATTTATTTAGATCTTCAGACCTCTAAACGCAATGGAGTTTTGGCTATGGAAGCTTTACTTTAATTGTACAAAACCAGCAAAACGTAGCTGAGATAAATGTCAACACTTTCAAAATTGCGGCGTGTTGCACAAAGGAAATATTATTGCTTCTCCATTGGCACACTTAGGCCTACTTGACTTGTTTTATTGTTAAATCATGTTTAGTTTCAAAGTAGTTTATGTAATTTTTAGTCTATGTTAAAAAAGCACAAAAACTATAGTCAATTAATATTTTAATTTACTTTTAATAGAGCCTCAATATAATGTAATAAAATTAATGTTTACATGTAAATTAGAACAGATCAATAGGTTCAAAACTTGTTCACTTGGAAACATACTTAAAGCATTTTTTATCGGATCAGTTTGGTTCAAAAATCACTTGCGGCCATTTCTAAAAAAACTTAAGTACCAGTAAGGCAATTTTTGATTTTTTAGTGTACTTGGGTAGTAAAGGAAATTCTGGCGTAATATCACTCAAATAGCGTATTCCGTTTATAGCTTACTCAATTTCAAAGCTAACAAAATAAAATAAGTGATGAATGAAAGATATAGTCCAAATGTTAAAACAGTTTGAATGAATTTAGAATCAGAATATATTAAATATAATAATAAAACATATTCAAGTATATTATTTTCTTCAAAAATAGCCCTTCAACCGATCTAAGTAAAGATCAAGATAAACAATGTATTTAGGGAGATACGATATGCTCCAAAATAAACAATACTGAAATTAAAGCAGCTGTGGTTGGTTTTCAGAACAGTTTGTTATTACGCTCTTGTTTGAGGTTAGTTAACGCTATACTGTACTTGTTATTACGCTCTTGTTTGAGGTTAGTTAACGCTATACTGTACTTGTTATTACGCTCTTGTTTGAGGTTAGTTAACGCTATACTGTGCTTGTTATTACGCTCTTGTTTGAGGTTACTTAACGCTATACTGTACTTGTTATTACGCTCTTGTTTGAAGTTAGTTAACGCTATACTGTACTTGTTATTTTCACTCCAAAACAAGTTTTGATCGAAGAGCATTATTTTCTCTCATACCGGTGATCCTATAGGATTTGCTATAGAGTTTCAAGAACGATTTCACAAACAGCCGCCTAGTAATGCCGCAATGATAAGTAGACAAGTTCCATCGTTCGGGTAGTGTTTTGACTCAACGTAAAGGGGTGTAAGCCGTCCAAAAACGGTCACTACGAATACAAACCACGGTAGACTTCCTTAGCAAATCCGCCAGTCTCCGAAAAAAGCATCCCACCAGATATTAAAAACATAACATAAGTGGTCTTTGAGATGAGTGTTTAAAAACCTTGGTGGATTCTCGTACAGAATACAACTGTCAACCTTTAAGTGTAAGGTTTTCAGATGAAAGTAATGTACACATAAACAGTTTCTTCATGAAACTAACGACATGTTTTCTTGGATTTCAACGCCCTGGCGATGTCGTAGAGAAAGCCAGTATCAGAAAGAGGAGTACAGGATCCGTACTTCGATAATGGGAAATCTGTTACCGTAAACCAGGAATGTTACATAGAGAACATCACTCTTCCTTTTACAAGAGATATGAAGAGATTTAGTAATCAGCAAGATGGTGGCACTATTTACTTCAAAAAGTTTGACAAACGCCTGATTTCCTGAGGGACATACTTTCTACCTGACGCCAATGTGTGGGGAATGATGAAGGAAAATACCTTCCGAATTGAACCATTGCAGAGCTTCGTGAAGAAATAACCAGATACGTAAACAAACATGCAACGAATCCTTTTCACCAACATGATCGAAGAGTTCAACAACACTAAGAAGTTGATTTAAACTTGATAGAACATAATGTGTGCTAATCAGCACCCTATTAAGTGAAAGATGTTACCAAAACTAGGCCTCAAAACCACGAAATCACATAAAATCAGACCATTTTCAAAATTGTAGTACATCTTTTAAATATTATGAACACTTTTGTCTGAAACTTTGGTTTGTTTAACAACAGTTTATATTAAACAAATAAAAGAGCACTGTGGCGACAAAATCACACTGATTTAAATAAAAACCCAAACCACAAAACAAGGAGCAAAAACTATAACTAAACAACTAAATTGTAAGTTAAGTTTAATACCTTACCCTTATGTACATTTCGATGACATGGTCATCATCCTCAGAGGGTTTTAACACTACTCGCACAGTTTTATAGTATAAAGTTCACATAAATCTGTTTAATGTTACCTTATGGATGCAAATGGGATGAACTTCTAAACCTGTGCCTGAAAGTCGAGTCGAAATGGAAAGGGAATTCCAAATCTTATTTGAATGTTTCCTACTATGACCTAAATAAATAGCCGACAACATTGGACGCAAAAATTGGTTAAAAAGATAAAATGTGTTTTTTGTAACAATTTTAATTTAAAAATCATCAATGATAAAATTAACCTTTTATAATTGATAAATTACGGTAAAAACTGTGATATTTAATTTGTATTGCTGATAGCCAACACAGCCGATATTATTCAACGAGAAAGTGTTTCCTTATAACGAAATTCTTTAGATTATACAAGCCTTTGATTCAGCAGATGTAATTGAAACCCAGCAGATCAAGTAGGAAGGCTTATATACATTTAATGAAGATGTATTGAAAGAGGTAACTTTATTAACTCAACTGAATTCAAGTAGCAACGAACAGGTTAGAATACCCGCTTAACTTGGATGTGTGTAGATTGCCTATTAAACGCCTTAAACATTCTAATGCCAAACTATAGTCCAATTAATTGTCATAAGTGTTTACATTAATTAGGGTATTTCCAATTTTTTGTTATGTTGTATTATGGGTTGGTAATGTTGAAAAATACAAGTTTCCTATTTCTTCCCCAAACCGCGGGCACCGACATCTTAATTTTAAAAAAATAACAAAATTTGAACTTGTCCCTGTTGTTTTTTCAATATTTCTCCTTAAGTATTAGTCTGACAAAAATATGTAATAATTTGAGAAATTTGTAGATCTAATACTTTCCGAGACAGGGATCTTTGAATTTTGAGAATGTTTCTAAAATGTGAAAAGTACAGATTTTTAGTCAACTTTTCCTCGAGCAAATAAATGGTGAATCATTTGTAGTAGAGGTAAAACGTAAGAACAAACTGGTTCTGCTAGCTCATTTAGACTCTGAGATAAATTATTTTGCATATTTTTGTATTTTTAGGAAAACACGTAATAACTGAATAGTGAAAAAACCCGAATATATTTATTTAAAATGTTCGGTCATTCTATTAATTATGTACTAATAAATAGTACATTATAATATATAGACAAATTTCATGAAAAAAGTGTCTGCTGAATCACAATTTTACATTTTCATTCGTTTTGAAGATCCCGCGCCATGGCCCTTATTGTTCCTCCCGTTTCGCTCAATGGAACAATCCACTACTTTCAAGTCAACGTTTGAACACTCCAGTTGTTTATCAACCATGTCAATTAGCGTTGCCTAAAATGACTGCCATTTTATTTTCGCAAGACAGTCCATGCAATATTTGCATCGTAAAGAAGAATGGAGACCTGCGTTCGTGCATCGACAAACATTCTCAAATTTATTTTGCAAGTACATGAAATGCATTGAAAGAGGAACTCTGGTGCTGGATCCTGCTCTTCTTTATTGGAGAAGTGGCCTAATAAAGTAGGAATCCAGCCCCATGTCAAAGGGTCGTGTTCGTTGTACACCCACGGCTGAACCTCGAGGTATGCCGTTGTGCAACCTAGCAAGGTTAAATAATTATTTAGTTTTAGCTGCAGATTTAACAAATGTGTGGTAAGGCAGCATCTAAGTTTTGAGGTAATCGATCTTCCCCATACAAAGCAACAATATCAATTTCCATTAGTTATACTACTTGCTCTGTTGTTGCTTTTTTCAAAAGTTCTGGCCAAACAGCGCTGATATGGTGCGATTGCACTCTCAGATTCTGTGTAGGAAATTGAATACAACATGATTATAATTTTAAAACTCTGAAAGCGCAAAGTTAATACACCGTAGCAGTTTAAAATGGTTCAAAGAGTTATGTTTAGTGTAATTTATGAATTCTACATTAAAACTGAATAGTCATTATATCACAAAATAAATCAAACCAACATTTGAAAACAAACCTATATTTTTGCAACGACTTGTGTTCAAACAAATAACAATGGAAGATAATAAATAAAACGTATTTTTGAGATGAATGAAAGTCTGAGTTGCAAACTGTTTAGAGATCCATAGATGATTTTAAGCAACAAGGATATGGAGTTATTTAAATGGTAAACACAAAATGAAACAATTCCGACAATACTAAGGATACATTTTTTTTTAGAAATTAGGTTATTAGCCCAGTCGGTATAGGTTACAACTACCAGTAATTTGCAATACGGCTGATTTTTTTTATATAAGTACCTTAAAGTATGTAGATTAACATAAAAAAAGTTTACCAGTCTATCGATTTTTCAAAGTCGAAAAAAAAATCGATTATCATTTTTTTTCGATTATTCTTAATATTTCGAGCTGGGATGAAGATAAAGAAAAATAAAAATACCACCGTGTAGGGGAGGTATTTTTCAACAAAAAAGGTCATATGTATTTATTTCGTCCGAGCAATGGTTGTCTGGAAAAAATTAGATAATGCAGGTATGTATTTTGCAGCAGGGGAAATCACCAAAAGGGGACATCTTATTCATATATGAAGCTTTGGCTCATTCTAAGTTGGCCGAATTTTAATATATCGAATTGAAACTTGACATAGGAGTTAAAATATATATTTTAAACATTTATGCTGAGTCTCAGCTTGTTATCTTGAAAATGACCCGAACTAGGAGTCGATTTCGATTATCGATTTTAGGAGTACCGGACCCACCAATTCATTTTAAACCGCTCCAGTTTAGAAAATTTTAAAAATATCAACCTGAAATTTTTTTTACAAGTAAAATATATAGATTCAAACAAGATCAAGGAGTATAAACCTTTTATTATTATTTACTTTACGAAGCACAAGTAACTTAAAAAAGTATAATTTTACACCTTTTTAGATTGTTCATCAAAACGCTTGATTAGTCGGCTGCAGATTAGTCAATTTTTTAAATATAGTTTTTAAAATACGTATAGCAAAAAACAATTGTGTTTTTAACTTATGTACCAATTTTTAAATCGATATGTTCAAAAATGTCGAAAATGGAGTCGTTGAATCCAAAGGTGTTATAGTTAAAACGAGATAGGTAAAACAGAAGACTATTTTCAAGCGCCTCGTTTTTAAAAATAGCATGACAAAAATCGTTCATACTTACTAAGAATATTTATACTCGTGTACTCAACTTGTAAAACAAATTTTATGTTGATATTTCAAAAATTGACGAAACTGGAATAGATTGAAATTAGTTCGTGGGTCCGGTACTCCTAAAATCGATAATCGAAATCGACTCCTACATCGGGTCATTTTCAAGATAACAAGCTGAGACTCAGCATAAATGTTTAAAATATATATTTTAACTCCTATGTCAAGTTTCAATTCGATATATAAAAATTTGGCCCATTTAGAATGAGCCAACGCGTCATATATGAATAAAATGTCCCCTTTTAGTGATTTTCCCTGCTGCAAAATACAAACCTGCATTATCGAATTTGTTCCAGACAAACCATTGCTCGGACGAAATAAATACATATGACCTTTTTTGTTGAAAAATACCTCCCCTACACGGTGGTGTTTTTTTATTTTTCTCTATCTTCATCCCAGCTCGAAATATTAAGGATAATCGAAAAAAAATGATAATCGATTTTTTTTCCACTTTGGGAAATCGATAGACTGGTAAACTTTTTTTTATGTTAATCTACATACTTTAATGTACTTATAAAAAAAATCAGCCGTATTGTAAATTACTGGAACCTTTGGTCTAAATTTACCCCTACCGACTGGCCTAAATAAGTTTATAAAGAATTTAGAAGATAAATGTCTTTAACAGCTAAAAAACGGAAATTTAATGTTTTCTGTACGACAACGGATAACAACTAAGCAGTAACCGAACATTGGTAATTGTTAATACTAGCATTATAATCAAGATGATAATTTAAATAGTTAAATGTGCAAGCATAAAAGTAAACACTTTTATTATACTTCTAATTTTAATACAGAAGGTACTTTAATTATTCTACTCAACCTTGTAGATTGTTTGAAGAGTTTCTTTGCATGTTTAATATGTTTAAGTAATTACATTGGACCAGCATGTAAACAGCTAATTAATTATGTTATCTTCTTCAACTCCACCCTCCAGTTACAAGGACAGACTACGTTATTTTTCATTCCATCACATCCAATTACCATTTAGATCGAAAATACAAAACACTCTACTCAGTTAAATTCTAATCAAATAAGAGTTATTTAATTAAGCAAATAAATGCAAGACTAATATTGCTTCTTCTTCTCAAAACCAGACTTTTAAAACAATATGCTTCATGGTTATTAAAATTTTTAAGAAAGCTATATATTTTTACAGGACTTACACGTCATAATAGAGTGAAACCGACAATATGAAGCTGCTACTATATATATTTGTTTAAATAAAAATCCTTCGAGCCTATAGTAGATTTAGTTAAGTATAATAGTAAAAGCTCGTCATGGTTTCATTAGTATTAGAGCTTATTAGTATGCTGTGTTTTGTCAAAGTTAGGTTTTATCGTTGGTAAAAATAATAAAAAGTGCCAGAAAATAAACAATTAGATTTATTTTCACTGTTATAATATAACAAAACTTATATAAGTGCTATTTTCATATATTGTAATAATTTTCTTTAAGTAGGCAAAATCTAATGATAATTTAAACAGCGAGTTATTAATTTGTTTTAGGTTTTTGAAAAAATATGTACCTTTTTTGTGTTTTATGGAAGTATGTTATCAGGTGTTACTCAAATTTATACTATTATTTAAATTATATTTTTGAAAATAATTTCTAGTTAACAACAAATACCAAAACTACTACTGCTTATGTCTGTCTATTACGGTTGTGTTCCAATATCCAATAACTGTTTTCTCCTTACTAAGGGCCGCAGTTTAGTAGACCTCTTCGAGCTAGCAATTAGCTTCACTCTATTGTATTATTATGACAAGGGAGTGTTGCTAAAGTACTTGCCTATATTATAGGTAATATAAACAGTAAATTTAACTACACTCAGTAAAACCCTAAACAGTTAGTTAAGTTTTATAATTTGTAGAGTATTTTAGTCAATGTATATTTGGTTAAATTACCCAAACAGTAGATATTTCGGCAACTATTACAGACCCAGATAATTTATCCATCCTAGGCTTCACCTAATTCCTTTCAAAGTTCTATAATCCCGCCATTGAATTTAACTGATTAATATTTTATATTAGAACAAAGTAAAATCCATATAATCTCAGCAAATGGTGTATAGGCCTACTTAACTAATTGATTTACGAAAGTTTTATATTATGTTATGGTTCGAAGATTAAATTCATTTAGACCTTTACGTTAATAGGTCAAACTAACAGCGGAAATACAAAGTTTCTGAAAATGTTCAAATTTTGAAATTGATGGACCCAGCCAGCTGTGTATTTATTAATATTTATTAAAATTAATCGTTGCCATGGCTACTAAATGTCTACTGTTAGACCTTTATTACGTTATCAAATTTCTTTGTCAAAGATCTTTGATCAAATTTCTTTCATGCAATATTTGATAATGTAATCTTTTATCAAAGGTGTCACATGTCAAATGTTTTTGTCAAAGGTTCTCTAAGAGAGAACCTTTGATCAAGGATCTTTGACAAAGAAATTTGATAGTGTAATACAGACCTAAGAAGTGTTTATTTTTAGATATTAATGTACACATTATCTAAAACACTGATGATTTTATGTCACTTGGATGTCTAAATTATCCACCAGCGCAAGATTTGTCCAAATAGGTTCAGTAATGTATAAGACTACACTAAAACTCTTTACTATATCGTATTTAATATGGTTAGGTGTGAAGGTATTTTCGTAGCAAAATTACGGAGTCTGTAAGCATGAAGAAGAGACTATGTATTACTGACAGTGTATACGTTGCAGGAAGTTAACATTATACTTTACACAATATACTGCAAATAAAGATCTACTTGACACTGACGGAAGAAGTGTAGGGTAGGCCATCGGAGTCGACGACCTTTGATGCACTCAGAAAGAAGTATTAGAAGACTAGTATAGAGGGCTATAATGAGATTGGTTGGTTGTGTGTACGATTCGTCTAATATAGCCATATAAGTAGTTGTATGTAGGAGTTTGTGGTGTGTGTGGACATAAAGCATTGGTGGGAGATTTTACCACGTTCAGTGACGTCACAGAAAATCACAGCGTAAGGTTGTATAGTGCTATAAATACTTAGAGGAAAGTAAGCAGTCCAAATTACTACATTAATATATGCCTAGCTGACAATAAAGTTATCACTTATGTGATTAATGAAGGCCGATGTAAAATAACGTCAATAGCCGGGACCCGGACCATGACAGTCCAAGACCGGAGTTTCAGTCAGCCACTACTACTAACAGACTAACAGTTTTATATTCACTCTAGAGAGGCCTCTAATGTTAATAATGTTTAAGACTTCGGTATTATTGATAAGCTTTCTTCAACCTATGAATGGGAAATATAGATTTAATGGCTTAATTTATATTAAATTTTGTTCTCAAATTGTGAAACAGAAATATTAATACAAGATTAACAATAATTAGCCACAAACTGTATAATTAACTCCTATAAAAGTGAGTGTACGTCCGTACGTGAGTAACATATAATATAACAGCTGATTTCTCCTGAAATTCGTATATCTTCGATTTTTTAATAATGTTGAAAAAGTATGAATGCATCCGAACATAGCGTGAAATGCATAAATTTGCGACCGACGGCAAGAGAGGCAGTGGTAGTAGGGGTAACAGCAGCGGAGGAAACTTGATACGTTCTCTTCTCCTCCGCAGTTGGTTCCCCCACTACTACTGCCTCTCTCGCCGTGGGCTTCTAATTAACGCGTTTCGTGCTATGTTCGGATGCATTTGTATCATACTTTATCAACATTATTCAAAAATCGAAGATATACGAATTGTAGGTTTTAATGTATACTTTCAGAATCCGTTTGGTAAATTTAAATCTAGCAAATCAGGTTAATGAATGCAAATCAGCATTATGAAAGATAATGACCTAATTTGTTTATACTGTAATTTAAAAAAAAAACTATTAATGCGACAAATTTCATCTTCCGCCTGTTTGAAGTATACATAATAAGCAATCATTTTCCGAAAGACCTGCCCTTAATATTGCCAATTAACAAAGATGTGGATTTTTGAAAAAAAGTCATTTTTAAACGTTTTTCCTACTTTTCTCAGTAGAAAATGGTCTAATTGGAGTCTATGATAAACATTTTGTAGGTTTTTTAATTCTCTACAAATTAATGTCCTATTGGAAGTATCGTGATCCATTCATAACACTTTATAAAATCAACGAAAAACCCCAAAAAGTCCTATTTTATTGTTATTTATAAAAAATCCCCAAAAGCTCATTGCCTGATAGTTGTACATATCTATGTGCTACCCTTAAACTCACTGTTGATGCCGCTTGCCGTTAAATTTAATAACATGAAAAATCTCTATTGGTTGGGCTAGGGTCTTAATACAACGGTTCAAATTTAAAGAAGTATTAGTGATTCAGTGTTATGCAAAGCTTTCATAGTTCTAGATGGAATAACTGGTCGAAGGTCCATAATCAAAGGTTTAACCAGATGAACCGATGTACTTGGATGCCCAGAAAAAGTTCAAAACATGTACGTTAGAATATGAACAGGCAAAGCCAGTTGCAATGGAAGCCAGGAATATCGTATATTAAACATAAGAAAGAAGAATCGAATTTGGTACTTTTTGTCCAATAAATAAAAAATATAAATGTATATTTGTAGTATATTAATAAAAAAATCTCTCTTGTAATAAAAATTGTATAAATTTACACCGGTTATAAAGTATAAACTGTTAATAAAAGAAAAGTATAGCTTATTTTTCCTCGGTGCGACTATTACGATGATCGGTCAACGATGATTGTGCATATGTGCAACGATAATCGTTGAGCACTATTTCTTATGGAGCTGTGTTGCTTCAAGCGACTGCCGGTAAAGTCGTTGACAATGATCGTACATCTGGAATATTCGTTCAGGAGAAGAGTGAATAATATTATAATCGTCAGTCGTTAAAGAGGGCACTGCACTCAGCCATCCAGCAGCTCGGCGTTGGCTTTTAACATAGGAACATAGTTTAAATCGGCGGTATGTGATTTATAACACCTTAAATAAAGTAAAACTTTACTATGAAATCATAGAATTACGTACCTCATTGCTTATAAACCTCTTAAAAAATTATTATTTGTATAAATGAGTTTTTAATTATTAAAAGAAAGAAGCAAGTTTTTCATAAGAGGAAGGTATAATTTTACAGATTTTTGATGAGAAATAAAAGTTCACTGTGACTATCGATGTTGTAGAGAATTATATAGTTTTAAAGTACGTGTCTTTAATAATGTTTCTGTAGAGATAAAAAAGTAGTTTTCATCTAAAATATATTTAAAAACGGATTTTCCAGAACTTTACATTATTAATCGCTATAGCGATGTGCAAGAAGTTCCCTGTGTTTCCAATAGAGCCCGGTAGTGTTGTGTCGATGCGCAGAAGTAGTTTCTTCCTTGCGCATCTACATCTACTATTATTGGGAATTATTCGATGAAGTCTTGCTAAACTTGCTTTGTCTTCGTCGCTTGTCTTAAACCTCAACCCGAAAATGTGTCCAATGTTATGGTAGAAGTTATTATTAGAACATAATATATTATTGGATCGTTATGTTTAAACATTTAGTCCTTATTAATTTTATATGTAGACAACGGTATTATGGTGTATGTTATGTACATTGTTATATTAATATCATATAGGAATTTGTGAATACATTTAAGCTATGACATTAATTGTTTAAATTCCTTTTAACCCTATAACTGGGTGTCGTAATGGCAGATTGTTTCGTGCTACAACCATTTTTTTTTAAATTTGCCAAATATAGTAATTTCTATCCCAATCCAAAAGTGTTTAACATATTTTTTGTAGCAAAAGCTACAAAGAATTCAAATATGCAACTAAAACATTGAATGATGTAAAACTTAAAAAGTTATTATCTCAGGCAGAGCAAAATGTTTAGTAACGTGAAATAAATCAAACTGTATGACTAAATAGTCATACTTGTAAACATTTTATCAAACTTTAAGTCTAGATTAAAAATGTTTGTAATTTTTTTTAAACTAACAAAAGTTTCGGAATTTAGTTCTGAATAGAACTGTATAAAAAAAAATTAAAATATATCAATTTCAAAAATTTGTGTTATAAAAAATCTGTTCTTATGTACCTACTACACGACCACTACTAAAACAAGGCATATGCAAGCATTTGCTTTAAAATTCGTCAAAAATAGTAATTATAATTTTATCCCAATCCAAAAATGTTACATACCTTTTTGTAGCAAAAGTTACTAAGAAAGTTAGGCCTATACGCATTTGAAATTGTTTGATGTAAAACTTTAAAAGTTATTAGCTCAGACAACACAAACTATTGGAAGAAAACAACTTTAAGCCTACATTACAAATAGTAAAACATTTTTGTATTTTTTCAAAGTAATCAAAGTTTCGAAATTTAGTTCTGAATAGAACTGTAGGTCTATCAATTTCCAAAAATTGTTGTAGAACACAAGGTTTATGTACCTACTATATGACCACTACTAAAACAAACATGCAGATCTTGCAGAAAATTTTCGTATGAATCTTTTTTAAATCGTTTGAATTTTGCAAAATTCAACTGTCCCATTGGAGTCTTGGTTCTTGCGGCCCCTAGGAACGTGAATATCTTGCCTAATGGGTAATCCACCACTGATCAGAACAATAACTTATACTCATGGCAGGAAAATCAATTAATTGATTTGATAATAATAGGTGGAACTAATCGTAACTAAACTAAACATTATAATAATATGTAACTAAACATTTAGTACTATTTTTTTTTTTATGTAGGCAGGTTGGTTTTTTAATGTTTTGATTCCTGTCATCCCTCCTGGAAGCACAATAATTATGGACAACGCTCCTTTTCATTCACGTGTGAAAGACAAAGCGCCAACTTTGCCTTCAAGAAAAGGTGATACGATCGACTGGGCAAAGCGTCTTCACAAGGCTTTAAAATCCTACGCCTTCCACCATACCACTGCCAGTATAATGCTATAGAGATGGTTTGGTCTGCATTAAAAAGTTATGTCAAAGAAAGGAACAGTACGTTCAAATTGTTCATGGAAGCTCTGTGTATCACCCGACAAATGGGCGAGTTATGTGAGTCATGTTAAGAAAGTTGTAGATGAGTCCAAGAAATGGCCATCAACCTATGCCCTGGCGACAGCGATGACACCGAGTGCTACATTGGCAGTTATCTGTTGGATTAAAAGGTAATTGCTTGTGGTGCACTATAATAAATTTACTATTTTACTATTTATTACTAATTTACTAAATTTAGTATTTTAACAAAATTAAACTTGATCCTAAAAATTGTGTTCCAATTTGCAATAATAAGAAAGGCAATTTACTGTTTATGAATTATACGATGTTAATCAAGTGATTAATAATTTATATTTTATCTACATATCATACACATTTAAAGGCACTTTAAACATCCGCCTATTTAAAGAGCACTAATCAAGCCACATATATCCGATAAAGGACAAATATATAATCAGTTAATATACAATTGATTAGTAAATAGTCGAAATTAAGAAAATCTTGTTTACTTGTCACTTTATTTTATCAATAATTAGTCTGACAAACTACATGTGGCTAAACAGATTTTCTTTTTCAGGGATATGGTTTCACCTTCAGCTCCTGTGAGAATCTGGATAACACTCCATGTACAAAATTGTAAATAACTATAGTTTGTAAATAATCTTAAAAATATATCTTGTTCTGTAAACTGTCTTTTATTTTAAAACGAAGTGAAAAAATACTTAATACTTAATAGCATCGCAATTATATCGTGTTTCGACTTAATGTTTTTGTTATTTGATGCAGATTACAAAAATGACGTTATTTTTACACTTTATGGCGAAATGCAAAAATTGTACCGACTGTGCCTTGAGCTCAGTAGGTGACTCATGACCAAAACCTGGAACGGCCGAGCGGTAGAGTCTTAATTGCAAACAGTCCAGATCGCGAACAAGGGTAAAATCGTTCAGACTGCGAACACCTCAAAAATGCCGAGGACTACCTGAACATGAGTCGTCCTGACTTCGAACACATATTTTGGAACACGGCCTATTAAGACGAGAAATTGTGTGGCGGTGTGTAAGTCGTACGAGTGTAAATCACATTATATAATTAAAAAAAAAAAAAAACAAAGGTTCGAACCTATAGTATGTAGTCACAGTATGTTTGCTTGCTTAGCTTTACTTAATCTGGCCAATAACAGTATAATTATATTTCGTCATTATCACGTTATATAATTAGAATTTTAAAAAAAAACCTAAAAGGTTCTAACCTATAGTATTTAGTCACAGTATGTTTACTTTTTACTTAACCTGGCCGGTAACAGTATGTTTGTACTTTAAAAACGTATGTACAACTTTGTAGTTGAGTTGGCTAAATTGTTCGTTTCTACGAAGTGTATAAATACTATATTTATAAAGAAAAAAGTTAAGGTTTGTGTATCTGTAGTAGTTTCGATTGACACGCTAAAGTAAACAAATACCTTGCTGTTTTACGCAAGATATAGAAGATACAAAATTATTACAATCATACATAGAGTATTTTTTGTCCCTCGATATGCTCACGTTTTTATATGAATTGTATTTTAGTTCCACTGTTCATTCAAAGTTAGTTTTAAAAAGAAAAACTAGTTTGGCGGTACAAGTTGGTCAAAATTGTCCGATTTACATCAAATTTTGTATAAAAATAATCTAAATTTAAATATAAAACGTAATATGATAATGGTTTTTAATAATTTTGGTCAATAATTTAACTGACTTTTTGGTATTAGGTACCTAGTACTTGTTCTCATTGAGTGCAGCCAAGCGTCACTAATTAGGGTCGGGTGGGCGGAAGACCCTAACCTTTTCTTGGTTCAGAGATAGGTTGTCCGCAACTATAAAAGAGAACATTTGTTGCAATATAGCCCATTCAAATGTTACACGAAAAATGCGTGAACTTACATTAAATGGAGCATTAATGATTTTTGGAGAGGTATTTCGGACCATTACTGGGACTACAAATCCAGATTTGCAACCCTCAAAAACCTATGCTCGCAGAATGATGGTCGAAAAACTGTTATTTTTCCGAACTTTTTTCGGTTTTTGTAAAATATCTCCTAAACTATGCGTTTTGTGGAAAAATGTATTCTTAGCTTATTAAAAGTATATTAAATCTGCTACAAAATGAGATCAAAATCGTTTTTGTAAGTTAAATAGTTACCGAGATACTGCTTTTCAAAAATTTGCCTTTTTTTAGAAAAAGTTAAAATTCTAAGTTTTCTATATGTTTCCAAGATGGATACCGGCAAAATGACACATCCTACAGAAATTCAAGAATATAGAAGTTATATGAAATTCAATAAGCTTTAATTTGAGCTAAGGATGGTCCTTGTAGCTTTTTAAAAGGGTCAGCTCAGACGAAAAGAACTGGTAGGGAGGGGAAGACAATGAGTGATTGTCTTTGTTGTATGATAGTTTAGATGTTGAAACCGCCCTGAAAGTAAGTACAAATTTATTTTATAATAAGTGAGTGTTTAATAAATGCGTTTATTTTATAACAATAAAAAGTGAGAAGTTAATTTTATAAAAGATTCATTTTATAAGTGAGTAGCTTCAAAAACACAAGTGTAAAAATGACAATTCCACCGGGCTTTCATTTCATCTGTATGACATCACTGGATGATAAGACTAATAGTCCACGAACTGTCGTAATAAAAACGAGAAATCGCCTATTGAATTTTTGTGAGTGTGAAACGAAAACTTACAGAGAACCAAATATACCTTTCACAATTGAATGAAGTAACAGTGGATGATGGATTTCGTAAGAGATATACTACTCAAAAAATGTGACAACTCTGAAAGTCGTGGAGGTGATTCTATTACCAACAGCAGTCCTGCGATTGTCCCGTGAGAGTGAAATTGGAAAAATCTGTTTTCTGTGTGGAGAGAATATTACAGAAGAATTTTTGAAACTCCAAAAAAATTATCCCGAGATAGACGAAATAATGTCTTTCCAGTAACATTGCATTCTACGAGGGCATACTTCATAAAAGAAGCTGAACGCAGAGGTTATGATTGGGGAAAGGAGATTATTGAGCTACTGATTCAAGAAAATGAGGATTTGGTGGCTGCTGATGCTAGGTACCACAGCCAATGTCATACAAATTTGGTCCACCGTCCAAGAACAACAGGACAGGAAAGTGTTGTCCAAAAGTTAAATCTGTACAAAATGCTTTGGAAAGAATCGACTTATACTTGAAAGAAAACAGTGAAGAATGCCAATTCTCAATAAATAAGCTGTTGGCATAAATTTTAGGTGAACACATTCCTGATGTGAGAATCATCAAACAGCATCTCATTGATCGTGTAAGAAGAATATTGTAATTATATGGAGGATGGTCGGCCAACAATCGTTTGTTTTACATACATAGGACAAAAATCCTTCATGACAAATGGTATGATGAGAAAAAAAAGGATGCTAAGGAGGAGCGGTTGAGAGTTGTGAAGGCTGCAGCAGAGATCATCTTAGAAGACATCCGCTCTCAAGTTTACGATACCAGCAATTATCCTCCACCTGATGGTTTCCTTGACAATGTTGAATCTGTACTTACTGAGTCAGTACTCCTTTTTTTAAACTGATTTCCTCAAACATAAGCTTAGGTCTATCAGTAGCTGGAAGAAAAGATGTCTTGCTTTTTCACTGGGGCTTACTCCAATCACAAGGAAGTTGAACCAGCACCTCAAACTCTTCTGCAACTGATCTCATGTAAGTGCAAGATGGCTGTACTGGGGGCTTCAGCTGCCGGGAAGCTGGGCTGAAATGCTCAATTTGCACTTTTTGCAGGCGGAAATCCTACAGCAATCTGCCCACATCCCAGTTCTTCAATTGAGGATGAAGGCATCTTCCCACCCTCGACTTCATAGTCCCAGGTGCTATACCAACCATACCAGGAACCTCACAAATAAGTGTTTAAATATACCTGTTCGTTTAAATGTACTCGTAAATACATTTTTATGAAATATTCTGCGTAAATATTTTTTCTGAAAATCCCATCTCCCATAGACTGTAATTTTTGTTATATATATAGGGATATATAATTTATAAACTTAGTTATAGGGCATTTTCCACCACATGATACGAAAAAAAGAAACATCAATCACTCATTATAAAATAAACTTCTCAATCAACATACCTTAATTTTCAGTCAATAGTAGTACTTGTTTTTTCAATGTATGGCTACATGTTTCGCTGCCACAGGCAGCATCATCAGGCCAGCCAACAACACTAACACTAGTCCATTGTTCACATAAACATCACATACATAACAACACAATAAACATAAATAATTGTGCAGATATAGCACTTGTCAAAAATAAAAATTGTTCTAGTTCACTATTCTTAGGCCACATGTTACCTCACTGAGTTGTACTGGGAGACTGCTACTTCAGGTATTCCTTATCAGATTTGTACCTTAAACATGTAGCCATACATTGAAAAAACAAGTACTACTATTGACTGAAAATTAAGGTATGTTGATTGACTAAAGTAGTTCTAAAGCTAAACAATGA
>JAGFPH010000208.1:509111-524691 GCA_018207615.1 Philaenus spumarius
ATCCGTTCGGTTGTTTTGAAGAAATCGTGATTTAGTAACTTTAACCCCCCTAAAATTTAGATTTTTCAAACCCTTCCTTAGTGATCACCTATGGCTCTAGAGGAAGCTACATACCAAATTTCATTTCAATCCGTTCGGTAGTTTTTGAGAAATCGTGATGAGTGAGTCAGTGAGTGAGTGGTATTTCGCTTTTATATATATAGATTAGCAATATTTTGCCACGCCAGTTCCTTTACATCTTTATCTCTGTAATTCTCTATCATAACATCCCAAAGGGCTGGACGCTTCCTTACTTCATCAATCAAAACACTTACCATACTCATAACTGCACTTAAACAAATCACAGTATAAACAAACTCCGGAAAGCGGACGATGTACACAGAAAGAGGTGGTGAGAACAGCTCAGTGCGCTTGCGCGAGTCGAGATACGTTTGCGACGCGTAGCTAGCCGAGGTATTTTGCTTTTCCGTATTAATACGCCGCCGACGTCTGTTACGTATTAATACTCTTGTGTGAAGTGACCCATTTGATATAATTGTGAGATACGTCTCAGACGTCGTACAAAGACGTCGGCTTAACACTCCTGGCAATAATACGGATAAACTGTGAAATTTTTAGTGAAATCTGTCGAATAATTTTTGAATCTGTGGAGGATAAAGAAAAAAAGAAGCGAAGAGGCAAACATTCATTTTTAAATAGAGAGATTGAGTATGAAACTCTTTAATTATCACACAAAAATGAATATAAGCAATATTTTCTGTAAAATGAACGCATATTCATAAAGTATACATAAATACATATATATATATATATTCTTAACATCTTTACTTTATGCCAGTTTACTATACTATTGAAGACAGGGGAAAGCTGTTGTACCGGGTTCCATGTAAGCTTTAGAAAATCTTTAATTTGTAAAAATGAAATATAATGTCTTGTTAGGCTTTCGTCTAATATCTACATTTTTAGTGTTGATGTATCAAAGTTAATTTTATATTAATACGTTGAATTTCTTAAATTTTGTTTTACATAATGTATATATTTCTTAATTCGAAAATAAGATACAACAACTACAAGTTGATTATCTATATATATAAAATTAAATGTATGTCCGTTTGTTTGTCCGTTATGCGTTACCAAACCGTCCATCCGATTGCTTTGAAATTTTGCATACTAACACAGGTTAACCCTGGGAAGGTTTTAGGCCATTTACCGAAGTCCTAGGACATAAGGGCTACGCCCCAGTGGCCCTCAAAGTTTCAATGTTAATCTTATGGAAGGTCAATATTAAGGAAGAAGAAGAAATATTTCTTTTGATTTGATCAGAAACAGCTGTTCGTATGAAAAGCTTAAAACAGCTGATTTTGATCAACAGCTAATTTTGATCAACAACTGATTTGGATCAAAAACTGAATATAATTTTAGGTTAAGTAAATCAAGCAATGAGCAGAATCCCATTATAATTTACAACGACACTCAGGGATACGAATTACAGGCTTTCAAAGTTTCAAATTAAGCAATAGCGAAACATTGCCGGGTCAGCTAGTAGTTTAATAAAAGTTCGGTTATCAAACTCGTTTAAGTTGTTTTTTAATTAAATAAAACTTAAATAAGTAAATAATGTTTTCAGCATAATAAGCAGCTTAATATAGGAAGTGAGTGTCTTCTTATTTTAAACTAGAAAGCCACAACTTATTTTATGGACGTATATTAAATTAAGCTTGATGAGTTTCCTTGGTACCTAAATTCTAGTCTACACTTACAAACATGTTTGCAAACAGTTTGCCAGTTGTTTTCGTGTTTCTCATTTGTTTGTCGGGGCATTTCGAAAGGTCAGAAATGAAATTAGCATCCCCAAAAACCCCCGAGAAAGAATTTTCAAGTCTCTTGTCGCAAATTCACAAATGTTGCTCCCCCCCAGAGCCCCTCCCCCCCCGGTGCACTGAGGGCATTTCGCATGGTCATAAATGAAATCAGCGTCACCAAAAACCCACAAGTACCGATTTTCGCGGCTTTTCTTTCATTTTTAGAGGTATCAAAAAATTATGCACTCTTAGAGGCACTTTATGCACCAGCGATGCATTTCCTCTTTCTCTGGAAACTGGTCATACGTAATACCAAGAAATCTGTGAGTCCACCATCACCTTCTCCTAGGTAAGCTAACCTCATTGTGTAGAATTAAATATAAACTAGCACAAGCTACAAAAACGTCTTCTTCAGTCAACATCTCGAGAAACACTGCCTCGCTAGTGTGGGCACAAAGCAATGACAAACATTTGTTTACGAACAGTTTGCAAACAGTTGCGAAACAATTTGAAAACTGTAGATAAACATGAAACAAGAAACAAAAAATTGTTTGCAAACAGTTTGTTGTTTCTTGTTTGTAAGTGTGGACTAGGCTTTAAGATTTGGAATAAAAACATCAATTATCGAATGCGGGAATGTAAACTAAATTTATTATGATGTTATTTTTAACGAATGTTCTACACAAACATTGTAGGCACCACCATTACTTCACATCAGGCCGCACAGTTTACCAATAAATTGACAATATATCCGGTTTAAAAGCCCAAACAAAGAAAGATTTTTATATGTTTGGTATCACTGTTATTTCTTGGAAATACAGATCAGCAATTGCTTTCAATGCTTCGTTGATCTTCTGACAAAATCACATGACATCAGTAAAGTAAAAGTGTCAACAGCAGTAGAGATACTGATAAGGTCATGTCTTAAAATCATTATTATTTGTAAAGAAGTGTCTGTTCTGTTTTAAATGTATCTTGGTGATCTATTTACTCTAGAACTGAGGACCCGCCACTATCTCAATTTCTTTACTTTATGTTTTTTAATGATTTTTATTATTATTTTTTGGATATAGGCCGATTAGAATAATTACAGCTAAAAATATGTAATTCAATTATGATGTATAGTATTTTTTTAAAGTTTTATACTTTTTTCTAAGCGTTTTGTATACTATTATTTGTTTGAATAACTTTTTTGTTTGTCAAATGATTTCCAAAAACTAAATTTTGTATGATTTCTAACATTATAAAGACATTGTTGTGCTTGAAAACAATGGTATGAATATTTTCAGCAAAGTAAAAAATAAATAAAAAAACTGTGTCATTCTTATATAAGTCATTGAATATTTTGAGCAGTCATGCTTGTATTATCACAATACACAAAATGAAAACTTTGTATGTATACACAACACGTCTATGCACACAAGTTTTGGAATACTATCAAGATTCAAGGTAAACTAGTATAAAACTCATAGGTCTAGGTGCGATACTTATTTATTCAAATTATACTAAGGTAACTACACAATAAAATCAATTCCGAGAAAACAACGCATAGTGTTATTCACTTTAAAAAAATTTCCTGCTCCGTATAAAATGCTCTTTTTCTTCCTCTTCTTTGAGCTGAGCACATTTTAGCATATTTCTAAATCTTTTGTATTTTTCAGTGTTCCTTACTCTCCGCAATCTTAGCCGATGCAAGTCTTTCTTTTGAGCGAGTTTTAGCAAGAAACTGATAGGTGAAATGCCAGTTTTGTTGTAAGAGTCTTGCCATTGTGATAAAATACCCCTCATTGTTTATACTTATTGCCTCGGCCACTAAACCATCAATCTTTCTTTTGGCTGTTAAAATAGTCTTGGGACATTTACTCCTTACTAGTCCAAGTAGGGATTCATTAACATTTTGGCTTTTGCCCGACGCACAACGTCCCATTAGTTCGATTGTAAAGTGGCCAAATATGTTTGAAAACAGTCTCATTTAGAGGGGTTTAATACAATTTGAGTGTGTTGGCAAGATCTCTCTGATAGAAACACCAACGATTTGAGCAGTTTTGATGTTGGGTTACAAGTTGAGCTACAATGATACAAAGTAGCAAATATTACTGTTTCCATTGCTTTTGGGTCTTTTAGATTGCTTTACACAACATTCCTGTAGTAGTGTGTTGATTATCAACAGTTGATTTTATCGTAAGATTAAGAGTGGTACCGTACATGCACATTTATCTAAATTTAGTTGATTCCTTTTGCAAACTATGCTTTAGTACTGTTTAATTTACCTAACCTAATCTAACAATTCCAAACTAAAAAGAAAAATCCAACGCTGCAATTTTGATGCAGTAGCCATCACTACCTACTGCTTTTGTTTTGAAAAGACTTTTAAAATCTTCTCGACACTCTTTCCTTTGATCAATCCGTTACCGAAGCTACTTCCTCTTTTTAGGTCCTTCAACATGCCTCAGCTGCGAATGTTCTATGAATTTACTTTAAGCAATTTACAAGAGCATTTCCAAAACTGTCTCTGTTCATAAAAATTGATTGATTTTTCATTAAAAATTTTGTAATTTGTCTTGCTTAAAGTCATAATCATAAGGGCTTTGTGAAACACACCGAAAATCCAAATGTAAATATTTGGGTGCGAACCTAACACAGTCGGCATGTGTGAACACCGGCCTGTAAAGGACTATTTATTAAAGATTGGTAGCGGGTTTTACAACAGTAAATTTACTGGTTCTTCATTATATCAAATATTGGCTGGCTGCAAAATATGACAAGAAATATATAAACAAAATAATAAAGACTTCTAATAAAGTGGTGCAACGGTATAAACCTTTCCAAAATTTTAGCTAAAAAACTTTGATCAACGTATCAACTTAAGGAGAGGACTTATTGACAAAATTACTACCATAAAAGGTCAAAAATCATGAACCTAAATCATATCTAAGGCCTAATGTAAAACTTGCAAACTCGAATAAAAAATTCACTGCCTTTACATGAACATGTTTTGTGAGACTAGGTTTACGTAATATTTAGATTATTTACTTGTGTTCTGTTTGCTTGCATTATTTTCCCAGTTACAACATTCTATTATACAGCATAATAATAATTTTGATTGTATGTTCTGGGCCAACGATAACGATATTTTATTGCATGTCAACATTTTAATTCATTGCTTTAAAACGAACGAAAGAGTGAACGTATAACCTGTTTTTGAACTTTAAAACATTTTTAATGACTTGAATATTTCGTTATGTAACCAAACTTTATAAAATATTCTGGAAACGTCTTCTAACTTTTCCTCTTAGTGACCCTCCTTATCGACTCTATTACCATCTCGTTTGTATTCCATTGCACATGCTGCCTAACTCATACTTGCAGACATGTATTGTGAATCTAGCAATTGTAAATCGTAAATAACGGTTAAGCAGCAGGAAGAAATTTAAACTTACTAATTTATGACTTGAGTTTGCATTGCGCACAACAGTCACGGAAATAAAATGTAGTTAAACAGAAAAGAGTTTAAGAAAAATTCATATTTTCTCTATTTATACACACAAAATAAAAAGTATTGTTTAACAAAAAATTATTATGGTGTCGAATCGAACTTAACAAATGAATGATAAATAAAAATGAACGATTTTTCTTCGGGGCTATTTGAACGTATTACAGAATGAATACAGAATCGTAAAATATAAAATTGACATCAAACATAACATTATTTATCAAAAGGTTTCTCATGATTTATTAGATTCACGAGGTTGTGTTTCCATTGCATGATATGAACCATCCATCCTTCTACCATATTTTTGTTTTAAATGAACATTTAAATGACTACTGAACTGAGCAATTTTATAATCTTAAATATTTCACAATGTATACATGCAAGTGATGCAAATTTGTACTAGAATATAGCTTAGTAAACATCTGTAATAACATGAAACCCAAATAAAAATACTAAGTAATTTACAAAAAATATCCTATCAACTACATTTTCAGGATATGCAAATCTCAAACTAAAATATGAGCAAATTAAAAATAAGATTTCACAAGAAATTGACATTTAAATGACTAAAATATATATTTAATTGTGTGAATTTAACTAAATTAATCAAGTCTACTTTTATTTGTTTTAATACAAGTATGAAATGTGCATAAGACATGTCGTTTACAGTATACTTAATTTCTAGTACTTAATTTACCATGAATCCCTAGTAATCCGTGTATTTAATTTCATTAAAATCTTACTTAATTTAAGTAGGCTACACATTGTACTGAGAAAAATAGAAAATCGATTACGAGCATTCAATTTAAATTGATCGGGATATTTTAGACAAGGAAATATTCTAACATTACTAGTTAGCAACCTCTCTTGATACTTGCTTTAAAATAACGAAGTAAGAAGGTTTATCTTAAACACATTATTTATCTTAAACCCTAAGTTTTTGCATGGATACTTAGGGTGGTTTTTTGTGTCTATTATCAAGGGGTGTTCTAAATAACTTCCTTATTAATTCGAAAATAAATACCCCAATGCAGGAAAACACACATATTGTTTAAGTTTATAATAATATGGGTTTCGCGATAAATATCGATTACCAAAAGTGAACCTTCATTTCATGTTTATGATCGAACTGTTCGATTTATTAAAATGTATCACATTATATAAAAGCAAACAATGTTTTTAATCATTAAATGTGTTGTTTTAAGTTTTATGTCCTTCGTTATAAGCTGGAGTTTATTTAATTTGCTCAACTTAATTCATGTCATTGTTCAGTGTATTGTATATTTTGTATAGATACCACGTTATGCTCAATTTCAGATACATTATTCGCTATTCACGCATTTACTTCACATAATTAACGGTCTTAAAAACAGTGAAAACAAATTGATAGCAGAGAAAATAAACAGCTTGTTTCTCAGAAAGAATATAATAGCTTCTTCTAGAACTTCGGGAGCAAACTCAGAGATTTGTATGTTTTTACAAAATTCTTTTAACATAAAAAGAGCATATTAAAATCTACAAGTTGTAGAAATATTTTAACAATTACCTTGCAATTTTTTAATATCTATTTAGTTAATAATTATTATTATATTTAACTCATTCAAGACAGATTATATAAAAGTAAATTAAGGTATATTTTCTATTTATAAATTCCAGACATGAATTTCAATATTTAACTTAATACATTCTTGTAATTTTAAGGCTCAATCATTAATTGCAATTTGCAGTGGTTAGACGGGATTATTAATTAATATTTTCTGTGCATATACTGTATAGACAGAACATCATACATACCAGAAGAACAAGTCATGATTGGACTTATTAAAACTATTAACTATACACAAATAGACAATATTACACGTGTTATATTTTTAACTCACTCTAAATAGGCCTCTCGATTGTCACTTACCTGCAAATAGAAAAACATAATTAAATCATTTAATCAATAGGTAAGCAATTATATATTCAAAATGAAACAAGCTATTTAAAGCATTAATTGAATAGAATCCAAAATTTCTTTATTTCCTCAACATTATTCGTCAATAATAAAAATCAACAATTCCTTAAAACCATTATTATTATTTTAAAAGGCTATATTAGTTGGAATATTAATAATATAAGAAAAACCCACATACATTGAAATCGCATAAACGTAGTACCGGTACAAAATAAATGAAAACTTCACCACACCCACTTCATTTAGTACCGATATCTTCTCGCAACCAGGAGGAAACAACAAAGCCGTTTTCAAATCTGAAGATTTATTTTTACACCATGCTTTTGAAATTAACTAAAGACAACAAATTAATTAGAAATATTGTATGCGGTGTATTCATTTCGGAATATTTCTTAACCATAATACAAATACTTTTATTACAACATTCTTAAATTACAAAACCTTGGAAGTAAAATAAATAAATTTCTATCTTATTTGACAATTTTTATCATGTTATTTGTCTTCAAATCAAATATCTCAGTTTTAAGCACAAGTTGGTAACCTACCTTTAAAGGACTTTAGTAGTATTTCACAATGTCCATAACCAAAATTCTATATTGTGACCCAACACTTAATTAAAAATTAATTGACTCACGTTCTACAGTAAAATAAATCAAAATAGATTCAGACAGTTTCATGGCAGTTTCTGCATTTGGTGTTTTGACAAATAACTCGTTTCCAGTTACTGTACCGTTAAATTAGATACCTTTGTTGTTTAAATTTCCCGATTTATATTTTTCGATTGTGTGTTGGCCTATTGCATAGCATTTAAAATTAAACAACTACAGTTTCCCTAAACAAAAAATGTTTAAACTGGTATAATGTGGTGGCTATTAAATTTGTACACATATTGTGAGAAATTTTTAACAATTCATTTGGAGCGAAAATTTATCAAATTGATGTACGCTTGCATACCAAGTCGCCGTTGTGGGCTGATGATAATTATTCCAGAGTATAACCATTTATGTCACGTTAGCTCCACTTCACTGTCAACATTTTAACTAGTGACAAACCAAGCTGTAGCCTAGCAACGGGACTGACAACACCTACTTGGTCTTCTGGTTCTACTTTCTTCCTGACAAAGGCGATGAATTTAGGGTTGACATTCAGCTGTAATAAGTTTCTAGAAATGTAATAAGTCCATTAGATTATATAATTCATTTTTAGTATTTGACCATTTATACAAGCGCTACATATTTTTTATACAAGAAGTTCGTATTACAGTTGGTAATATTGTATTGCATACCAATGTATTCATTATAAAACAAAATATGTTGGAATATTGTTATTTTTGTATATAATACATGTTTAGTAGTTCTATCAATTATATATTAATAGTAAATAAATGATAAGTAATTAAAAATAAGTTATATTACTCAACTTTTATGAAAAAATGTCTGTTGAGCCACAACTTTACATTTTCATACATTTTGAATTACCCACGCTATGTTTATCATTGTTACTTCTCAACAAGTTGTAGAAGATTTCTCTAAGAAACCCAGGAAGTTAGACTTTGTCCTGTAATCTATATATATGTGAGGAATAGAAGGACTGTCTGAATTAGCAAATCCGAGAAAATAAAAAATGGCCGAGAAAGAAATGGATGAACGAAGACGAGAAAGATCTGAAGGCTTAGTAAACGTAGTTGAAGGATCTTGCAGTGACTAAATATACCAAAAATTAGTTGTAAGAGCATTAGTAACAAGTTGAAATAGAAAATACAAACATTTTATTGGCACAACAATATCTTTTACATGCCACTATTCGACTATATAAAATAACGTGTAGAGTTAATAGGAATTACATAGATAATAATACTGTAGTGTCCATTGTATTCGAATATCCATTGAATTGTAAACATAATCAACTCGAATAATGTTAATGATTACAAACACAAACATAGATCCACTTATCTTTGACACGTTTACAATTTATATACTGTACTGTATAACACATTCTCGGAGCTGTGCTCAGCAGATCTTGTGTTGTATTTAAAATCGATGCTGACATCCACAACAAAATAAATACACTTAGATTGTCTTTGGGGACTTTATATTTTTAGAGTTTTTTCTTGATAACTAATTTTAAGTTTTAGCTGTAGGTGTAGTTGTGCTCGATAGATTTTGGCTCTCATATGTTTTATTAGTTAAATATTCTGTCCTGTTCTGTTATTTACATTTCCAGTTAAAATGTTTTTTTTTTTTTTTTAAGTGATAACTTCTATTGGCCCGTTGTGCACTTTCGCTTGAATATGTTTCTGAAATCTCGCGTCACGCAAACTTTTTGCGTAGACACAAGTCAGAGCGTGAAGAGGGAATAGGCAATACATAGTATATATAAACAAGTAAGCGAGTGGAGAGGGAATAGACGATACATAATATACAGGGTGTTTGAAAAGTCTGGGAACAGCTTATTATCTCAAAATGTACGAGTCTTATGAGATAGAAATAAAAGCATTTATTCATAACCATAAAATAACCACTTTTTGGTGAGTTTGAAATTTTTCTGCCATCTTTTTCCGCTCCATCTTGGAATGAACTTAATTTTTTTAATGGGAAGGTAGTCTTGTGATACATTATTTCGATGTAGAATTTCAAGAGATAACCAACGGTGAAATTTGCACATCCATATCTTTTACCTATTAAAAATGGCGGTAAAAAAACAACGAAATCGTGTTTTCCGATTTTGCCCTATTTTGCTGTACTATTTAAAAAATATATATTAATTCTTCTTATTTTTGGATTCAGAATTAAATAAGCTTTCAAACGATTTGCCAAACAACTGTATTTGGTTGAACCACTCGAAATCAATTTTGAAAAAATCAAAATGGCCGTAACTCAAAATTTTTAAATACTCCCAAATATCGTTGTGGGGCATATTCGTTTGAAAGCTTATTTAATTCTGAACCCAAAAAGAAGAATAATTAATTTTTTTTTAATAGTACAGCAAAATGGGGGAAAATAGGAAAACACGATTTCGTTGTTTTTTGACCGCCATCACCTTCCCATTTAAAAAAATTAAGTTCATTCCAAGATGGCGCGGACAAAAATTTCAAACTCACCAAAAAATAGTTCTTTTTTGGATGTGAATAGTTGCTTTTATATCTATCTCATAAGACTCGTACATTTTGAGATATTAAGCTGATCCCAGACTTTTCAAACATCCTGTATAATAATACATTATTATAATTATTATAATGTTAATATATTATAATAATAATATATTATAATAAGTATGCGAAAAATAGTGACCATTATAATGTAAGCATTATTTATTTAGCGACTAATGATTTTGAGTAAGGTCAATTAAAGCCAAAGAGTAGAATAAGCATTGGCCATCTGGCTTAGAAGAAACTACTCTGTGAGGAATAGATAGTGTACTCCATTAACATGTATGACCTCCATTGTTGTAATATGAAGCTAAATTTTATATTTAAGTGAGTAATAATAAGTTACAGTAAAATAAAACAATGTAAAATATTATTATGTCAAAATGTACAAAATGTAAAATTTTGTCTAAACTTACAAAACCGAGTTAGACAAAAATCAATCTTCTTTACAAAACTTAAAACACACAAATATAACAATTATTATAATCCCTTACATATTGAATTATTCTTAGAATTCTATTTAGAGTGCATACACTAATACCTCACTCAAAATCATTAGTCACTAAATAAATACTGCTTACATTATAATGATCACTATTTTTCGCATACTTATTATAATTATAATAATATTACTATATTTTAATTATTATATTATTATAATTATGCAATTCAAAATATGACATAATTTTTTGGACAATATATTGACTTGTGTAATTTGTTGACCTTTATTCTCCTCTAATATTAATACTGATAAAAATATATATCGGTCATAGAAGTTATCACTTCCTACGTGTGGTCTAAGCACACCCAATGTTTTTTGTGTTTACTAATTGCTTAATATGTATTATTAGTGTTGTTGATTTGCGTACTATTATTTATTCAAGTCTTACAGGCGCTAAAAAACAAAACAAAAAATATGATATATATTTTTAAATTTAAATGATATAACAATGAATGGTCGTACCATTGCACTAGAATGCCAGAAATAGGTTTTTTTTTATAACATATACATTCATTTACTGGTGTGTAATACATCTTAGTTACCAAACACCTAAGGTAATCCTGTATGACTATGGAGGACTAACTAAGCAATAGTGACGCAGTTTTCCAACTCGGTGACTTTAATAATGATGAACGGCAGCTCTTATTCCAGTTCATGCTTTATGCAATCGATACAGAACAGTCAAGCTTCATTTGCGCACATGGAACCACAGTAGTTACACAGCAAAGAAAAATGCATTCTTGTTTGAATCAATATTCATCATATTTAGTTGCTCCTCACATATAAATTGGTTTTATTCATAACGCCTAAATAATAGCACAAAAAAACAACTCTTATACTGTTTGAATGAGTCAAAATGTTTAGCAATTTACGTGGTATAGGAACATACGTCAATTTAAACTAAAAGTTATACGGAAAGCATCATTTACAGTAATCAAATTATAAACAGAATGGGAAATGCAGATACATAGTACACAGTATTGCTACATATATATCTAGTTCAAATGTAATATACTTAGTTTTTTTCCAAACCTTTATCAATGCCTTTATATGCCTTAAATATTTGAGATGCTCTCTAATTTAAACGATTGATTACAATAGACAAATCTAAATATTTCAAATTAATAAGACGCCATACATAAAACATTTTATGAATTATTTTAAATGTGAAATTTATGTTAAATTTATGTTAAATTTTAATTATTTATATTAGTAAAATGTATTTATTCTACTTTATTTAAGTTGTGTAATTGTTTGGAATATATTATCATATTATCATATTACAGTATTTGTAAAACAAATAAAAATAATATTTTCATTTCACGTTGTAACTTTTAAACATAATTATATAAACATATTATGCAAATGTTTAATATAACGAGTAAAGTGAATACAAAAAGTTATTACTATAACTGAGCCTGTAATTGGTAAAAATTGTAAATAAATTGAATAACACGTTTGAATATTTCTGACTGTTTTTTAGTAATTACTAAATTTAAATGTACTTAGTATAAAGTACACAAAATAATGTTGTCCACAGTAATTACTAAACTGTGGTAAATACGCACCTGTAATTACTTACAATTTAAAATAAAAGTGAACAATTTTCAAGGTCCGACTAGATAGTTAGCAAAATTACTAGGGCATACTTAATTGATAGTAATGCCGGTTTGCATTCACGTTTATAAGGCTCATTGTGTTATACATTTTACTTCTGCAATATTGTTTAATTTTTGTTTGTGCTAATTCAAACTTATGTAGCACTTGGAATTTAAGGCACTGTTTGTTCATACAACTTTAATATTTTAAGAAAATCCTTCTCCCACTGGCGCAGTTGTATTATTTAACTGTCCGTTTCCTCTTTATCTGTATTCCATTTAGTGACACTTTTTATATTATTCTTTAGTTTTTAATTTTCAATTGGTATTCTACAGTTGATTCAAATCTTTGTTAATTACATAACCAAACCTTTACTTTTTGTTTCATGACGGCTACCGTGATTGATGTTTTTAATACAATTTCATTGCCCATAAGTGCATTAATGAAACTAATTCGTTTATCTTCAACATACACTTTGCCTGAACAAAGAAAAGAAAACTGTGTTTTATGTTTACTACTTGACATGTTTATTTAACGCTGGTACTATACTTACTTACAAATAAATCTAATACAAGTTGCATACTGAAGAGAAGTATAAGTTGTGGAAGAGCATGTCCGTACATGTTTCAGTTCTCTAACACATGAAACATGCCTTCCGAAATAATTAATCACTACTTAAATGGCTACGTCACAAATACTAGAAGTTTTAATAACTACTATTTTATCCAACATTTTTGAAGTTTTTTTGCTATTTTATAACAAAAATAATATTTTATATTTTAGTAACCCAAGAGGAATGTTGAACTAATTTGTTGTCATTTATTGGTGTAGGTAATTTACAAGAAATGTAATGTAAGACATTTCGTCCTTGTTTATGTTTAGGCTTACGAAACATTAAAAATTATAATAGCATGTTTCCCTGTTGTCGCACTATTGCAGAGGCAATATTATAGATAGAAAGGTTTGCTTATTATAAGCAGATATTATTGACATACCACACACGCACACTCAGCCCCCTCCCACACACACACATACTCACACAGTAGCCTAAAGACGCGAACTTTAGTTTATTAATTTGTACAAAACATCCTTTCTACAATAGAAGCTATATTTGGCAAAACAAAACAAATCCTAAACGTAGAATGTGAGAATTTCATTAAATATTTCAGCTTTAGATAGGTTAAATAATACCTTAGTACAGAGTAGTTTTTTATAATTGCATTATTGTAAAACCGACCTTATATATCTTCTTCGTTCTAACTAAATGAATCGAAATAAAATTAATGATTAGATCTAGTTAAACATATTTCAGGCCTAACCTAAAACTATTGATTTATTGAAGTGGTAACCTTAATCAGCAGAAATTATTCTAATGGTAACAATTATACAAGTCATCGCTTATGTAAATCATAATTAAACATGTTTGACTTAATGATGTCTCTTCTATTCAAGCGTTTTCAAAGGAACATTATTAAGGCTAACTTCAAGCTAAAAATGAAGCATTCTATACGAGGCGTTGACAACGATGCGTTTTTGAAACTATAGTAACGCATATAAAATTCTATCTTAATATATACACGTTTTAGACGTTCTCCAAGTGAAAATATGAAATTAAATACAGTACAAATCGGTTGGGTTGATATGGTCCACATTTTTGAAGAATACAACAAAAATTATAAAGCAAAAACGATAATGACGGTTAACAGTAGTTAACCTTTAAATACGATTTTAGCAATCGCCTCTCAACACAGGGCTCTACATCAAAGGCTATACCGTTTCTTTGATCTAGACAAGGTGCCGCCAGTCCCATCCGAGCTCAGCTCTGACGTCACTGCGATGTCAACTGCGAAGGTTGCAGCAGCGAACTCCTTGTGCGCGCTGTCGTTTACTCGCTGTTGTAACTCGACGGAAAAGCTTCAGTAAAATAAAACTTGCATATTCTTAATCTACATAAAGTACGGATTCTAACAATATCAAAATCTTTTATTTTAACAGGTATTTCGAATTTTAATAATAATTTTAAATATTTGAGAATTATCACTGACTGATTCGGAAAAGTTACTATGGGAGGAATTTATAATAAAAAAATTACATTAATTTTTCAGAAATTTAATGTCAGCGATACGCATTATAATCGCTTAATTGTTGCCAAATTAAATAAATATGAAGTTATTAAAATTAGTATGTTTATAAATAAATAAATACATAGGGGGCATTAAATGGTTGGAATCACCCTGATTTTTCTTTATGATCTACTTACAAAGTGAATAAAGGTTTATGTGTGTTATTTGTAGGCCTAACATAAATTTTACTAACATGTACATCCTCTTAGAAATAATGCATTAATAACATTCAGATAGGGCTTCCAACGACTCTAAATTTGCAGCAAGGTGCGCTTTCCTTTGTTTCTACTTTTTGTTATTTTATTTTGTTCAAACAAAGTATTTTTCTTTTGTATCCTATCTAACATAATCAGATAATCTAACATAACCACGAACTAGGCTATTACAGATATGTATTCAAGTGTTTTAAAACAATTGTTTGCAAAATTTGGAAAGTAGCAAAACTAGCGGAATCTATAAACTACACTCCAATGTTTAATGATGAGAAAAACATGAAACATAGTTCATATAAAAGTTTTATAAAATTGGATGGTTAATTTTTCAGTTCAATGGTAATAAATAACCACACAAACTTTCTTTATAATATAGTATAAAAGATATAGGACTTTTCGAGAGATTGAGTGAAACTCTCGTTTTAAAGAAAATTTCCCCATTTACAAACAAAATTCCAAATAATCATTTCCAAAACTAACGTGATTTATATTGTTCCTAGTTTGTCATCTCTTGACAATGCCCTTTCCACCTCACTCTAACAAGTGGCTTTTACCAGACGATTGCAATTACATTCGAGTTAATTTCATAAATTGGTGGTCGCCTCTCAATTTAATAAATAAAGTATTCTTTAGCAAACATTTGTTGAATACCAAACTCAACACTCTCAAAACTAGCTCTGCGTTTGTACTGTCTTTGTATATAGTTTAGCCAGCGTTCTTAACACCCAACGCAGTTCTTTAATC
>JAGFPH010000208.1:532532-559365 GCA_018207615.1 Philaenus spumarius
GGCGTTACATAATAAACAAAAAATAGTATTAGTGTTCGAGACGTTCACGTGTAAGTTATCTTGGGAGGTGATGGCAGAGACGATGAGGCTTAACAATAATAACGTAACAACTGGCGTTACATAATAAACAAAAAATGATTTCCTTACGAAAATATATTCGTGTTAAGGCACCTACTCACGGAGGTTCGATTTTTTTAACTACACTCTTGTTTGCTAGCATAAGTGATAGGAATAAAACAATAATTTGTGTTATTTTAGGCAGTACGGAAGAGCCAGTGATGGTAACGTGTTTAAAAACAGTAATATTGGTAAGCGTTTAAACAAGACTAACTGGTGGATTAACTCTAGACGAAAATTTAGGAGGCACATGTTTACCGTACTTAATAGTTGGAGACGAAGCATTTCTTCTTCAAAAAATACTTTATGACACCATATCCCAGAAGTGCTAGAAGACTTAGCAGGACAGAAAGAATTTTCAATTAGATTTTTTCCGCTAAACAAGCAGGGCCGGGTTTAGCTTGTGTGGGGCCTGGTGCAATCTTTTACTGCGGGGCCCCTCAATTTGGCACCCATCTTTCACCCCTCTCCCACCCACTATAATTAAGACTATATAAAACTTAAACGCAATATGAAACATAGATAACAAGAGAAAACATAATAATACTTAACTATTAAATAAAATTACAAAATAAATTAGGCTATTAATAAATGAAAATCTTACCACTGGGAAATTTTTCCAGTTTAATATTGTTTTGGGCCTACATAATTAATTGATAACTAACTAACATCACTATACTATCACACTAGACTGATTGCTGTTATAGTAGCAGCAAAACTAAACTGCTATTAATCTAAAATCGTTGTAAATCTAAATATTTACTTCGAAATATTTTGTCTGAAAATTTGTTGTTACCCGCAACCCTTAGCGCAAGGGGCTAGTAAATTTGTTTTATAGGCTGACTAGAAAGGGATTATTTTATTGTTTGGATTTTCATCCAACAAATTTTGTTTCAGGTTAAATTGATCATTTATTTGCGTATTGTTATATTAATTTTATGTAAACAATTAAAGAATATAAATAACAACATCAAAATCTTTTAAAAGGAAAATAGTATGTTTAATATTAAATAATGTTAAAGATTATAAGTATGAAATGATTGCACAATTTATTTATAATTTAAAATCTTATAAAGATGATAGGTACTTGACGATGCTAAACTTTCCTTTAGCCGTATCCATCAGGGATTTTAAATGCCTTATGCTTTATACTAACTAGTACATATATTTACCCAAGATCAGTACACTATTTATTTACATTTTCGTCACGGTATACTTAAGTATACCAAACCAAAATACAAACTTGAAAATACAAAATTTTCTTAAAAACCTGATGTATGTAACCATGTCAAAGAATGGCTATTGATTATTCAAATTAACTTAGATACTATCCGATATGCCCGTTGGGGTTACTGAGGTTATTATTTATACAATCAATTCTTCGTTGAAGAAAATGCGAGGTATTTATGCTTGACGAATTGTGTAGCGTTTCCATGACGACGACTGAACACATGTCTGGGCGTAGATATGTTTTTATGTTTGTTTATCGCTTGCTTTATAAGGTGGCTTTATTCAAGTAAAGTTATTTTTGGTGTTGTTATTTTCGTTAAAGGTTTGTTGTTATAAAATAAACTTGTTTAAATCGGATTAAAGACGGACGATGTGAATACAAACGACACACATTTACTCTGCCTGCGACTGCGTATCATATTTAACGGAAATTATTTTTGTACGGCCCATGTTACTCATATCAGAAGGCAATACATATTTTTAACATATTCATACATTTTTGGTATCACCATTGCGACTATTGATAGTAATAATATTAAAACCACTTACCGTCAAAATAGTTTTGTTTGCACTAAAGCCGTTTTAGCTGTTCAGCCATTAACAAAGGCTTAAAACTGTAATTATACGTTCTGTGTTTTTGCACTTAACGGGAACAACACAGCAAAAAAAAAAAAAAAAAAAAATACAAGACTCTTTATCTTAGTCCAGTAATCACACGTTAAAATCGCCAAAGTCCGAAGAAAGGACGAGAATTTCACGTTTTTATTTTTGACAATATTGCGTTCAAGGCTTGAAGTCAAAAACTTTTATTTTTCATTGGAGCAACATCATAAACAACTAAGCAAAAAATCTGAACTAACAGATCTCACGCAAGGTCTAATTATTAGACTATTAATGGCTGAATCAAACAAAGCTATTTGATTAATTATTTTGAAGGTAATTTATTTTAATATACAACAACGGTTTTGAGTATAACCTACACTACATAATGAAAAAGTAATAATTTCATATAATGTGGAAAGAATAGAAATCAGATTAGCTTCTGACTACTACTTTGCTGTGTCAAGTGCAATCAAAAAACAGTGCATATTATAATTGTTAGCTGGTTGTACTCCAACTTTGTTTCAGCGGTAAATCGACATTGTCCAAGAATCATCTGAACCAGATAGTCAAGTGAAATCTAGAACAAACATTCCTCTTTATAGGCATATATTATTATTTAATGCAAGAAACATTCTTTACGCACAATAGCGCATTCCTTTCTCATCCCCAGCTCCCCCTTGGGTACTACTGTCTTGGGGGCCGGGTTATTTCCAAGGTACAAAAGGATGACCCGGGTTATATCCGACGATTTTATGCCTTTCTAACATTTTGTAAAAAAATATCCCAGTTGGTTATGCATTTGGCAACGTTGATATTGGAAGTGACACTGATCACACCACAATGGTCTCTGTATTTTATGGATTTTTGCCTGATAAAAATAAAACCACTTTATGTTAATTTTGTCTAGTCTAATGGCATTAAATCCGTCTTATGGAGCACGGTTAGTTATAACAAGGTGTGCAGTACTTGAACACATACCGGAGGGCACAATATATTGATAGCCGGTGATGCTCCACAAAATGAAAAACTTGGTAAATTTTTTGGTTACTGTATTGAACAATGGATTGAAAATTAAAATTTCGACATTTCCTTATGAATCTGTTTTCAGTAGTGTCACAGAACCACTAATTAGGTTAAACCAAAGGTTTAAAAAATTAGAATAACTAACGTACTATCGTACTATTTTTTGTTTGTTTTTTTCATTATTATTATTCTTTCCTTTTTTATTTAGAAATTTCTTACTTAAATTAAGTTAGACATTCATTCTTCACCGATATCTTAATGTTTAGCTTAAAGTAATTGTTAAATACTAGTTCTTAGCTTAAAACATACAAATGTTACTTACAACTGTGTATTATAGCCGTAGAAGATAAGTAGTACATAATTCATAAGTGAAAACAAATTGTGCTAAGACTTAAACTCCTGCTACGTTGAGCAACGTTGCCAGATGTATAATCAACTGGACTATTTGTGGTTAAAATATTAGGGGAAAATAAAACCGTCGGAAATGACACAGGTCAACTACTTCTACCTAAAAACCGTCGGAAATAACTTGCTTTGTTCGCCCAAATTGCTAGGTACCAAATTGCTATACTCAAAGGTTACTAATATTACTTGTGTATACATAATATATTGTCTTCACTCTTCAACTAGAATGAAGTAGTTAGTATATTACTTGATTATAATCAAATTTTCTCGCTTTCCTGCTCACATTGCGTTACATTAATTAATTACCAAGTCCATTAACTTTCTCCAGTTTTAAAGCACAGCAATTTTCATAACTTTTGTTTAGTTGATTATTAGCTATCTCTTGTAAAAAATTTAAATAAAAGGGTTTTAAATTTTGGAACTCACTAGCATGCTTTTTAATTTCACTAGCATTTATTTACACATTTCAATAAGTCATTTAACAAATAATGGTAATCCACTACCAACTTCATAGAATTAATAACAGAAATCTAATTATATAACAATTCCTATCCTGGATTTATTATTTTATTTTAAACAGTTAAATTCTAATGTATTTATTGGTGCTACACTGTCGATAATTAACTCAGTCGACACATTTCTAGTAAATAATGTTTTATTAGCTTTTTCGCAATGTATTGTACATAGTGCAATCAAATAAACTTATCCATCCTCCAATTACAATGAGGAAGAAACAAATGTTTATTATGATTATCGTATCATATTTATGCAGCTGGTTTTGTCTTTCTATCAATATCCGGACTTCTCAGAGTCCACAGACATTTCAAGAAATAGATATAAAATCCGGCCGAGTGCGTGTCGGACTACGTACTAAGTAAGGGGGATTACGCGACTGTTTCAGGTTTAAAATTTCATAGCGAGTGACATTTCCAACCTGATAATAGAAAGTTCTAAACATGTGGTCCTGTAATTAAATGTGATAATGGTTTAGCAAAAGTGACATATACGGTTTTACGTAAATAAAATCTTCTATAAAATTTTGAAAAGTAAGGGTTACAAAATGTACTTAAATACATTTAATGTTCGGAAAAATAAAAGATTATAATCAGTAAATAACCATTGTCATGAAAGTTAAAAAAATTCTCTAGATCTAGATGATGGCCCGGTGTACTTTTTTCTTTTTTTAGGTGTGTTTGGTTTTTAACCTTCGTAACAAATGAATTTATTTTCTTCATGCCTTTCCATTTTTTACAAAACGTAAAATCCCGTTTTGGCCACCATTTTGAAATGGTTGGTGTTGGAGGTATGACTAATGTTTAAATAAAAATATGTTCTGCCTTAAAAGCCCTGCAATTTGATATCCTACACTGCCAATGGAAATGTTTAAATATGGGCTGTTTTATTTCCCAGAAATTCGGAATCTCTTTATTGTTGGAAAACTTGTGGAAAAGACCTCAAGTTGGATATTGGTTGAAATCGTAAACATCATTAGCATTTGCAATATTTGGTAAAGTTTTTATTTTTGAGAATAAAACCGTTAATGATAATTATCTAATACAAATTTAAAAAAGAAAAAGTATGTACGTTTAGGGCTGTTATCTTGAATCAGGACAAAGGAAACTTATCCTTTTCCAAATTGTTTACTTTTAAGAGACCTTTAAAATAAAGGAACTCCCAACCTACATTTACATTTGAAAATTCTTCAAAACGAACCCCACCTCCCAAATATGACATCCGGGGCATTGGAATTTGACAAAAAAAAAAATGTTTTCCTTAGATTCTTTAGGTGCAAAATATATATAAATAGGCGTTGCAAGCCTCTAAACATACAGAGTGGTTTGATACAACGGGAGCATAGTTGTTTACTTGGTGTCAGATTATCGATTCTGACCACAAACATCATACTCAATGGCGTAACAACAATAACAAAGTCTTGAAGAAAAAATATTACCATTTAATTATGCTTGAAGGGCCGATGGCTTATCTACAGATACCTGTTTGTGACACTTTGAAATTCAACCTGTCTCAAACGGCTGACTGTAACAATAGATTGGACAGATGTAAATAAATGATGTTGCTTCTGTAGGGACGAGTATTGCGATAGGGTATATTTGTATAACACGTTGTACGTCAATAAATAGCACGTTACATAATCAATACCCAATTACAATCTACTAGAGGGCTCCGCCCCCTGCTCGCTTCGCTCGCCAACCCCCGCGATAACTCTCGTCGAAACAAATGCAAACAGGTTATTCTATATAAATATTCCCTACTATTAAATTTAATATGTCTTATTAGCGAATTTCCATAGGAAAAATGAGCTATTGCAGTGGCCCTTATGGTAAGACCCAAGGTCGGAAGTAGCAAATGAGCACCGATCATGGTCCCTAGAACACGTTTTTGGGTGTCATTAAAATTCATATATATATATATATATGTGTTCGCACTCTAGCGGTCGCATTTTAAGTCCGATTTGGTTCAAATTTGGTACACATGTTGGTTGTCTACGTCGCTCGGACGAGTTCATTAGCCAAAAAATCCAACAACCGGAAGTACGTTTTTTGACCGGAAGTAAGTATTTTTTGACATTTTTACTACGAGAATGAATTTTTTTAGAGTGTTTTCTAAAAATATAAATGTAGGATGTTATTCTGCACATTTTATTTTTTTACGCGACCTTATAGCTCGCTTGGTTCCCCCAAAATCGATCAAAACGTAAAATACCATAAAAGTACCCGGTTCAAAGCCATGTGGTGGATTTTACCGTGGGTTTGGCGTGCGAAGCACGCAATGCATTGTGTATTGAAGATACTCCCAATACGGGGGTTGGCGTGCGAAGCACGCAATGCTTTCTGTGTTAAAGAAACTCCCAATTTTCGAAATGGCGTGCGAAGCACGCAATGCTTTGGATATTGAAGACACTCCCAATATGCGGATTGGCGTGCGAAGCATTTTGCAGCTATTCAGCACCGTCGTGAGTAGACTTATTTTCCAAATTGTTTGTTGAAGCCCTAAAACATAGGCCTATAAATTTAATTTTGGAAATTTGCTCAAACTCACGTCAGAGGTTCAGCTGCGTGGTCGAATTATTTATTTTTAATTAGGATGTATAGTGGTTTCTTATTTTTAAATTCCTCAATTTATTAAGGGTTTATTCTCTAGCTTTAAGGAAAGTATAACAATCAACATATTTTATAGGGGTTGTTGTACACTTTCAACCCTTAGCAGCACGCAACAAAATGTTAATCTATGATACTTTTTTATGTATGTTTTAAGAAATAAATGTACAAATTTCCAGCTCATTGTCTTTAAGGAAAATATAACAATTAATTTTTATTGTTTTAGGGGTTGTTATCACATTTTCACCCTTTAGGCAGCAAGCGACAAAATGCAAATCTAGTTTACTTTTTCTATGTATCTTTTAAGAAATAAATGTCAAAATTTCAGCTCTCTAGCTTTAAGGAAACTATAACAATTAATTAATATTTATTGTTTTAGGGGTTGTTTCAACCCTTAACTCAAAATTAATTCTAGCCTATGTTACTCAGGGATAGTGTAGCTTGTTATTTGTAAAACTATTTTTTCAATCGGTTCAGTAGTGTCAGAGATTACTCCTTACATACAAACAAATTTTACCTCTATATAATATTAGTATAGATTAAGAATATACAGGAATAGTAGTCGGATTGAGATATCATAAAATGAACACTCTGTAGCGGAGATTCAGCGATTGTATTAACACTATATTTTTGGAGATATATTATCTATACTCTTTTAGAACCATCAGACAATTTTTGCTTGTTCTATTAAAAATGTACTAGCTGGCCCGTATGGATATTTCACAAGGAGTACATACTTACCTGATTTGATAGTTAATTTTATTTAATTCAGTTAATTACGTTTATTTATTTACGTTGGTTTATAAATAACAGTTTATGACGATTAATAACGCTTTACGTTTATTTAATTTGATTGATTTGAGTGGTAAATTACACTTGCATATACAATGTAAACAATCTACTAACAGCGGATGTTAGTTAAACGGATTGTTAATATTCATTGTTGATAGCCTTAGAACTACATATATTTTATATATATTATTTATTTTCTGTCAAATGTAGTCTGTATTTGTACTTTACCTTTTATGTGGCTACATGTTTCACTGCCACAGGTAGCATCATCAGGCCAGCTATCTATGTCCACTCAAACACTTATATGTACAGTACACAACACTTACGGTAACATTGTTAATAATTGGCGCTCTTCATCAGGAACCTTTCATATGCAAGTTTTCTAGTCAATTTTATTAACGAAAACATTAATTTAAAGCCATTTGCCTACTTTTCGTCAATAGCGAAGAAAATAAGCTTTAAAATGATGTTTGATGAAGAATGAAGAAAGATATGGTGTTGCCACGAAAAAACACCTTTGAGAAATCATAAATATGATTTTTCACATCTAACACTGAAAACGACTACCATTACTAATATGGTTCAGTTCATCACACCGGACTGACAATTGTTGTTTTTAAATATCTATTTTCACATATTATAAAATATTTGTACGGAGTATAAATGACTCAACATTTATATCTTCGTAGAGACATTTTATAATAAAAAATGAGTTTTACAACCTTACATTGAATCATTTTAGTTTAATTGAAGTAGAATAAGGAATCTTCGCAAGGGTTTAGCCATTATAGTACAAGCATTGTTTCTGGTTTCCTATTTTGTTACTTTTATAAGATTACAGACATATAAAGGTTTCCGTTCAAATGAAGTTTATAGAACAACCCTAAACACATCTTATATATAAGATGATACGATTTTTCCTGAAACACTTATTTTATCCTGAATTCTAATGATCGGTGGTTAACGTCGTTAAAGCGCTGCTTGAATGAGTATTTACTAAAATAATTCCCAATTTCCCACTTAAAACTCAAAAGGTCGGTACACTTTCCTTATATTAAGACAGCTGGGTTCCCAGAGTACGTAAGTCGGGTTTTAACAATTATTTTATGTAAACAGGAAATGCTTTCGAAATTTATTAAAAGTCGACCCAGAAGAGCCCTAGAAGTAGGCGTTACAGAAACGTACATTAATAATAAATACACATTATTGATGTTTGTATTTTTATCAAATTTTATAATACTGTAACAATTTCTTTATAATGTAACGATACATTATTTTACGTTACTTCTAAACCTAAATAAAACACTGTCAAACTAGTTGGAAAAGAAATGTGAACTTAATTTTGGCAAAAATATTAAACATAACAGCTAGGGATCTTTGTAGTAAAACTTCATTAATTATCAAGCTTAACTGTGCAACCGGAAAGAGCCGGGAAGGCGCATGGATCATGTTTACAAAAATATAGAGATTAAAACTAATGTAAATGTTGTTTGACAATTTGATTTGAAAGTAAACAAATAAAACAACCATTTACAATATTGCTTGTTTGCAATGATAATACATACATTGAATACCCGTTATTTTTTATCGTTTTATTCAATTTCCCTAATTTTATCATTTTGTCGATACACACTGGAATGATTATTAATGTTCAAAGCTGTCATGTTTACGAAATAAAGTGAAAGACATGTCACTTAGGAACAAACTCAATCAATTAGTTCCAGGCTACCTACCCAAGAAAAGGTCACCAGGGTTGAATGGATGTCTTGACATGTTACGTAGGGGCTAAACTCAGAATAACAAGATTATTATTAATAAATTATTTGTTGGAATTGAAAGGTCAGGTAAATTAATGTCAATATTCAAAATGATGGTTTTGCTGCTCCTACTATTTTGAGTAAAATATTACAGAATTACGATATCTATGAAAATTACAAAACTGAAAGTATTTGTTATCCTCCATTTATATTTTGTATTACTAATGGAAAAATACAGAAGAGGACACTATCAAAATTCAACTACCAAATTTTAAACTGATGGAATGGGGGTTTGATCAATATTTTTGAAAATATATTGTCTCAGGTACAGGCCTGGATTAAGGTACAGGGTCCTGGAGCTGGGAAAAGGGGCCTCATTAAAAAAGGAAAACACACTTAACAAAAAGATTTTTTTAAATTTACAATACTCAGTATTTTTTTAAATTTAGTTTTTAATTCAATTAGTTATTAGTAATCTATATTATAATTACTGATAATTTAGGGTTCTCATAATGAAACAATGTTACGTTATCTTTATGATATGGGCTCCATCTCAATATTTTCAAAAATGTCTCTAAATTATAGGTAGGGATAGGCTAGTGACTCATGTAATTATTTAAAACTTTTATGTTGAAGGTTTTTTTATTAATTTCTAAACCTTTACCTTAAAGTGTTTTTGTTTTAGTTTTTAAACTTTTATATTGAAATGTTTATTTTTTATTTTTAAAAAGTGTTTGGTGCCCCCTTGGTCGTGGGGTCCTCGAGCGATCAATCCAACCGCTCCGCCCTTGCAGCCCTGCTCAGGTAGGTCAACAATCCCAGACTTCTTGTTTAACATGGTATAGTCAGTCTTTCTTCTTAAAGGTTCATTGAATTAAATTAATTTATGTTTTAGATGAAACAAATGCATACATTAAGACAAAACCAAACAAATGTCCCAGCAAACTGTATATGTTCAGTTGGTTTATTTACCATTTTAGTACGAACACTGAATTCAGTTGAAACTTTAGTTTTTAGATTTATAATAACAGCTGAGATAGCAATTTCATCTATTTTTAAAGTCTCCTAATATGCCATTGTTTTGTTAAACTGATGGACCCTAGTCAGCTGAGTATGTATTTAATATAATAATATTTATTCGTTTCCATAACAGCTACAACTACATACAGTCTCTTTTAAAGAACGATTTTTATTTTTTATTAAACATAAAAGTATATGAAAACTAGTGATGCTACGTTACTCAGAAAAGTTTAAATTATTAAAGTGAACATTTTTTTCAAATATGTTAAGTAATTTCTGAGATTCTCCCGGACATCAGCACAAGGTGCATCTCTTTATAATATTAACTAATTAATAATACGACTCTTAATTTCAATGTTACTAATCATAATTAGCAATTTATTCGCATATTAATATATACTTTTTTGAATGCATATGCTAACAATTGATTTAAAAAACTTACGTATAAAATAACATGGCTTTGAGACCTTCTGCCAGGTTGGCACCAACAACAATTTTTACCTTATTTTATTTCACACATACAAACTCTCACCTTCATTTATTATTTAAATAAAAAGCAATTAATATAAACATTAATAGAACCTTGGTCAAATATTCAAAATTGTATCGAGCAAACTTAATGTATAACTTATAACAAAACTTAAGATGACATGAAGTAATGTAAGCAATAAACAAAAATGAACTCTCTTAACATGTTTAGTATTCATTTAGCAAGCATCTATTATTCGTAAGTTATTGAAACTTCTTATTGAAACGAGACTTTATAAACTGAACTCATATATATAACATTCTAATATAAAATTGATATAAGCTTTCATTCACTCCCGTTTTAAATAAAGAACATAAACTAATTATTCTACCTTAATTTCAATTGGAAGTTTAGATTAAATTTAATAATAGAAACTTATCTTTCTGGTCCTTAACAGTTTTCTAAATTAAATACTTAAGTAAGCATTATTTTTAATTGGGGTGGTTTTTGTCACAATTAACGCACTAAATAAACACAACAGGGAAAATCCTTATTAAAAAAAATGAAAACATGGTTAATTTAAAGCGCAGTAAAATATAATATTCGGGTTAAAAATGACAAAAGCTGGCAGAGCAATGTCGACTATTTTTAGTAATAACAAAAACACGTAGTACTTCAACCGAATGCAAAATTTATCAATGTACTTTTCTAAATTTTACAACATTGCAACTTTTAGAATAGAATAACAAGACGAACGTCTAAACACAAATATTTACGACTCAACAAATTTAAAAAATTTAAAACACCGCCTATAATTGCTTGGTCACAATATGAAAATCACACGATCGCATGACAGACATAGGCAAATATATAACGTAGCAACTTACGATCAATATCTCGATTCTACATCGTAATACCGCAGAGTGTATATATATGTATATAGGCCTATACAACTAATAATCGTCTGTGATAGTAAGAACTAACTGGAAATACTTTATTTTCATAAGTACTTTTTTAATACTTATTTTTTTAATCTTAAATTATTATTAGCCTTATGTAATAAACTTATAAATATTTACTGTATGAAACTTTGTTACATTAATGTACCAATTTTTAAATGATAATCTTAATTATACAGAATGTAGTTTAAAATCTTTTTTCTTAAAAAATAATATTGCACTCTACCGAAATCTAGAAATCGGGACTCTTTTCTTCCCTCGGACTGACGTGATCTTACGTAGAATATAAATTCGAAATATAAAGTTGTGTTTAAATATCTTTCAGTTGCATTTTATAAATTATAAACTATTCTAAAACATTTTTTTTTATTACTTTTGTATGTGCTAAAATGTTAAAAGTAAACTGTTAGCCTTTTATTTTGTTTGTTTGTAAACATATAATAACAGATTATACCAATGTAATGGTATTTATACCAGACATCAACTGACCGTGACCAATTTTCAAACAACATCGAAAGAACGCCCATACCTCAAACAGAAGTTAATTGTAATGATATAATACTTGTGCCAAATTGCCAAGAAATGTGTCGGAATAAAAAAGAAAACAGAAATATATCCAGAAAAGTTTGATACAACAATTAATTATAACTAGTAACGAAGATGACAATTTAAGTGATTTAGTTTGGGTCCTTTGCAGAATGGAACATGTATTTGTAAACATCGACAGTTCACTACACGCAACTGCTATGTGCCCTGGATGGACCCCTTTCCATCAAATGATTTCGAAGTCTGATATACCAACTACAACTATTGGATATTGAGTGTTATTTCCAGCACCGCCCACAATAACAGATATGGTTTATACTGCCATGACAAACTTTATATCCATCAATGATCAGTTAGGGCGTACGTAGGTATTCTGTATTATCCTATGATATAGCAACTTACCTAATCGCCAAGTTAATACAAGTAAAAAGTGAAGAGTTTCACTGTTTAATTTTAAGAATTTGTGCTTTTCATTTAGCAAATAACTGGTTAGATATAATGGACAGTATCAAGTTGAGATAGGACATAACAAAAACGAACAGGCAACGTATAGTAAACATGCAAGCGTATCAATAAGTATCTTCACTGCCATAGTATATCCTCTACAGTAGCATTAATTGTTCAACATGCTTTTTTAAATTTATTGAAGCACTTTTAATAACTTAAATGTCTATATTTGACCTATTCAGTGATTTTCTTCGTACAAAACTATTGGTTTTGCTTATTTTATTCACTATTTTGTTCATTTACCAATAAAATTGCTCTTTACTCATAAACCAACAACTATACGACTGTAAACATAATAACTTCTTTTTTTATTAATAAGTTTTTTTAAATATTTTATGGTATATTGTCGCTTTTTCAATGTTCTATCTTGAACGGGTTTTAAGTAATAGGTGTTTTAGTAAATGCCGCCCCCACCATATTCCTCCCCTCCCCCCTTGTGATGTCGACCAAGCTGGAGGAGACGACATGGCTCTTCATGATCACTATAGTCACTATAGTCGTTGTTTTTTATAACAATAATCAGAAATAAAATTGCGTCGGCTTTCCATGCATGCTCAACCCTCTTCAGATCCCAGTCTAGTAGGGATGGTAATGCACTTTTATAACAGCTGATTAGTTTCAACAGTTTAACATACAACCTAGTCTAGTAGATTATACTTTAAGGTTATGTTTACAACTCCGCACAAAACATATGATCAACACCTTTCAGCGGAACCATTTGGTTATAATAACTGACATTAGTCAGACAAACCTGTAGATTTGTATTAGTTTTTACAATTTGTTTGTTATAGTCACATGAGAAAAAACATTGCTCGTTTATTCTATTGGTTGGTTTGCCTTTCTCAAGTTAAAACAAATCGTCTAATCGCAACACTGTTATCAATGCTGCCACAATTTTCTCATCACCTGTTCGATATGTACACTTTCAAGGTTTGTTTGACACGAGTCATTATGTAAGTTCATCGTTGTGTATACGTCGTTGTGTGAACACCAAAGGTTAAAGCAATTGTTACGATAAGTATTAATTATAAGTGAACAAATCACGTTGCAAAATACTATGTGAAATGTGACTAGTTTCTTTGTCCAAACTGCAAACCTTCTGAAACCTACTGAAATTCACTCTATGCGTAGTTTATTTACAACATACATAACAGTTTGAACACATTTTACACGACTATTCGAGCTCTAATTACTGTCAAAATTACAAATTTACCATCACTTAAATGTCTATTATTATATTTATAATCATAGTTTTTCATTTATAGTAAATGTGGTTAAAAGGAATGTATTATTTGTTAAAATGATTACATAATCTAATTGAAATATAAGAGGAGAAACAACAAGAAAATATGAACCATGTAAAAATAAAATATTTTAACTGCTCCATACGAATGGGCTTGGAATAATAAATTTATATTTCAACCAATAATAATTGCAAAAACACTTTGGGCAACACACATTAACTGCGAGCGAATTAGCATTCCATAAAGCCAAACTGATTGGCAGTCCATAAGCCAAAGCCTCAATCAAGGACGCGGTGCAAACTCGCAAAGCTGGAGGTCGAAGCTGTTTAGGTATAAACAAAATCTATTAATATATTATTTCGTACACGCAACCGCCTCTATTCAGCGCAATCGTGAGTAGACCAGTTCCCCAAATTTTTTGTTGAAACTCTAAAACAAATAAATTTAATTTGGAAAATCGCTAAACTTACGTCAACGGTTCAGCTGCGTGATCGAATTATTTATTTTGTAGTACAAATACTATAACTAAAGCAATATATCAATAATTAAATTAAAATTTTGGACACACATTAATTTTTCAAGTCTTTTAGGCGTAAACAAAAAAGTATTATTTTCAAAATGACTGACGTATTCAATCCGTATTAAAAAAAATGAATTGTTGTTTCACGGTGTTTTTCTTCTATATGTATCGATTTTGTTTAACAAAATAGAGGATTCACGGAAAACTCAGAGTTTGGGGCCTCTACGTTAGTATTAAATTTACTTTTACATGAGGAATGAGCATCTGCAAAGTATCTGCATATATTTCTGAACATAGTGCAATTTATTATTTTAAAATTATAAACTTATTTAAATTACAAATTATATGCATTTTACATATTTTAACAACGTAGTTTGTACCATGTGAGAAGTATTAGCAATTTCATAATATATAATGTATCGTGTTGATAAATACAGCATATTTTATTACGTATACAAAAATTACAAAATCGAATAAATTGTATATTTTTTATTTCTTTTTACTAGCTTTTTTTTACTATATTTCTTTTTATATAATATCATCTTCGTCTTAAAAAAGCAACAGTTCCTTGCTATGGGAATATTGTACTTTATAAGAATGTGTTATACAATTTACACAATCGGGGTTTATTTATGGCCATCAATATAAAAGATGAAGTCCTAACTGAATGATTCATAACGTACAGCCAAATATAAGATAGCTAGAGACTTAAAACTTTCAGGGTAGCTTCATATGTAGAGATGCACTAAGAAAGGATTTTAAAGAGTATAAATAGTGAAAATTCGGATAAAACAGCTGTTCAGGTCTAAAGCTTAGCTTACTGTATTATAATTCTATTCAAACATCTGTTATTACCTATTATAAACAAAACAGCTGATTTGGACCACGAACGTAATGAATGATTAGGCCTATAATGTACCAAACACGTTTCTTGAAAGTAATTAATTATTCTTCACAACTAACAGTTTTTTTTAGATTAGGTAAAAGCAAACAGAAGGCCTACTGTATTATATAGGTCAAATCTGGTTTTACATAAATATTGTATTATTTCTTTTAGTAGGTAGTATCAAAATTCGTTTGAAATGTTGATTGTTGATTATTATTAGTGAATTACAACGCATGCCGCAATTCGAATTATTAGGGATGGGCGTGTCTATTTCAATCTCTGTCTTACATTAGCTAGGTACCTATAGGCCACCGCTCAACCGTAATTTCCGTGAAAATATCAGAGTACCCATAAAATAAACTAGAATAATAATGGGTTGGTGAGCGAAGCGAGTAGGGGCAGTATGTTTATACATTATGACTCAAATGTAAATTTAATTATGATTCTTTTAGGGTAAGATTATAAATTTAATAAGTGAACTAGAGCAATTTGTTTGCTTTGTGTTTCAATATTAGATAGAGCTGTTATAAAATGTCCTCTTTAAGGGACCATTTCAAAGGAAATGCCAAAGAGAATGTTGGTAACTAGATTTTCACTTGGACAAGTCCTGGTTCTCCTCAAGGAAATAGAGTTATATACCTGGGGCTTAACTTTAACTAAGTGCATTACTGTTTCGCTAGAGCCAGATCTTCGTGCCTTTCCGTCCACAAATAAATAGATTATGTTGACGTGCATGTGTTGCATATCATAGACGTTCTATTTAAGCTATTTTATATATTTTCCTTTATTATATTCAAACTTTTAAAACCCAAATTACTTTAAATTGGCAAAACAATATTTCTATTGGGGAAACTATTTGTTTAGCGGTGACAGAGCAAATAAAAAAACTTTACCCGACTGAACGTTTGTCCCGTTATATGCAAACAGAGGGTGTCATAAACTTGTGTATCTGAGTGTCTGTCTGTGGCATCGGAGCTCCAAAACGGATAAACCGTTTTCTATGATTCAAGAAAATCTGTTTATCCGTTTGAAGACCATCAGCACTTTTATAGTTTAAGTTTAGTAGCTTTTTAAATTTTATATAATTTATACATATATATATATAAATGGCTTACTCTTGTGTATATACATATATAAATATATATATAATAAATATATATAAATTAGATATTAATTAATTAATTATATCATATGAGTGGTGGTTAAGAAAATTTGGAATTATGTTTTTATAACAATAATACATTGTGTATAACTTGCCATTATTAACCCCCACGCAAACAGAGGGGTGTTGTAAGTTAACGTGTGTATCATCAGTCTGTAGCATCGTAGCTCCCAAACAGATGAGCCGATTTTTTTTTTAAGGTGACTTGAACGAGAGTGTGTTTAGCTTTGATTCAAGAAAATCTGTTCCGCCGTTTGAAGATCATCAGGTCTTTTATAATTTACTTATTGAAGGTTTTTATTGTGTTCGGAGTTTTAAAAATGTTTAGTTTTATATAATATATACAGAAATTAAAAAAATGAGTGGTGAGTAAGAAAATTTGGAATTATGTTTTTAAAACAATACATTGTATAACATGCATTATGTATTATTACGTTCGCCATAAATTTAATTTAAGACAAGAAATTTGTTGTTTATGCTTCGACACGACAACGGTTATTACAAATACGGGGACTGAAATTTGGAATAGATGTCTTTTATGTGTCCTTTTTTTTAAAACAGCATAGACAAACTTTCAAAAATGTGTACTTACTCAAGTATTTAGAATGTCGATACTCTAGATGAAATTTTATAACTTTTTGAAATAAAAATATAGAGACTTGATTACTTCGGAACATAGAGAGTTTCAATTCCGAAGCAAAAAAGGAATGCTGTGTAATAACGAAGTAAATAGACTTTAGATCATTGTATTTGTTAAAATACGGCGTTAGTTCCTACATTATTTTTAGTGTTTTGGAAACAATTTCTTTAGCTATTTATTTATAGATAATCTATAAACTTCTTGATTATGCTGTTTTATTTCGGCATAATTGTCTACAGCGGTGATTGTCGAAGTGGAATCCTTGGATATAGTCAGTAATAGACGACATATTTAACATTTCCACTTCGGATACTCACTTGATATTTTTATATATCTCATCAACTAAAGAAAACACTCATGTTAAAAAACTTAACCGGCTCTAAAGCAATTTCCCCTTTTATTTCCATTATAGTATGATGCTTATTGTAATATATTTTAAAATGCTGACAAATAAGCTGTAAACTTTCACATAATTCACTCGATTTATTCAAAATGGTGGCAAAAATACTAACTTTGTTATTTTGAGTTTAAATTTCCAAAACCTATGTCAAAATTCCAAAGTTTTTAATTGGCAGAATTTAATGAAACTCACATTTAAAAGTGTTTCATGATCTTATTACTAATATACTATCACTTTTTATACAACACTCTAACGTAGGTCCATCGTGGTAATCATGTCTTCATGTTTTAAGCATTTATAGAGTGGCATCGAATTTTAAATAGTTTTACTGAATTAATAATTGAAACAGTTATCAAACAACACACCAAATTATATGTTATACTTAAAAACAGTTTTGTATCATAATTGTTTTAAATATCTTAATTAAATTAAAGGACAAAAAAAGAAGGAATTTCTGTTACAGTTCTGCGATTTATATTGAAATTCAAAGTTGTTAATAAAATATGTTTTTGGGTCATTTAACACACATTGTTTTTTAAAACCATAATTTTATAAAGAACTTACTACTTCAAAAATAAGTTTTATGTTCATGAAGCTAACATACGATTTAAAATATATACAAAACCAAGATTTAACGATTAGTTAGAAAAGGTGTGAGGAAAACAATTTATAAAAAGAGGATTAGGACTTCATTTCGTTATTAATTGAGGGGCGAGAAAAGAAGCTTATCTCTATTAACTTTCGTGGAATATTGAAATAGGTTAATGAAAGAACTGGAACCGAATTGATAAACGTTGTTTAATCGATATTAAATCATGACTAAGCATTCTGAGCAGGGGGATTTAAAGATTTGGGAGATTTATAGGCGAGTGGATTAACAAATACCCAAAGACAAATCGATTAAGAAATATAGAAAAGTCTTAAATATAGTGATTATTTTATACAAACTCTGACTATAAAGAAGTCATTAGGAAGATTTATCAAAAAAATTTCTGAAGTAAAAAGAAAAAGTTATAATTTTATTCAAATAAAGTTGGTAATGAAGTTTAAATGAGAAAATGCAGTTCTTTTACAAAAAGGAAGAATTGTAATTTATTAAATAACTTTTTTGCCACAGTAAATAAATAACTTTCTTCTTCTTAGGTTATAATAAGATAAAATAATTAGGCAAAAGTATACTGAAAGTGGGTGTAATTAAAAAAAAGAAGTTTTTTGTAAAGTACAGATTGTTTAACCATGTAAAGTGTTCGACTCAATAATATCAACAGTTTATTAAAATTGTAAAATGGCTATTCAATCGCATTTAATTCTAACTTACCTTTGAAATGAGTATCTTATTTTTTTATTACGAAAATTAAGGAGAATTTTAAAGGACATTTCAACAAAATAGTGAGATCAAAATTTGCAGATTTTATGTATGTTGCTAATGGCCAGAATGTGTTTAATACCAGAAATATATTAAAAATATTTTGTGTAAAATAACTTTAAAAATATATTAGTTCCGAAATACATAATATTGATAATGACGAAGGTTTTTTGATTTATTATTTGTTTCTAACACCAATATGTTTGCAATCAAAGACTAATGAGTTTGTGTTGTTGATTAACATTAGCCTTCTAATTAGTCATTCATTTTCCCGGCACAGAATGATAGCAAGATAATCAACATGTTCAGAATATTTTGTTTGTCTTCCAGGGAAATGCCTTGTGTTTCTAATATTCTTTAGATTAAGTGGGAAAGTGATTAAATATGCTTGTATCCTTTAAAATATTCTTAAAGTAAAATTTAGAACTAAAAGAAAGAAAGGCAGTCGAAGACAAATGTTCGTAAAATCTTCGTGGAGTCAAAATAAAAAAGATTTGGTATAAATATAATTTATGTAACATTCTACTTTAGTATGTCAAAAACCCAATATTATATTTAGTATATTTTCAAAATGGCAGAAATTTAAAGGGACAAACATATCCTCATATTTCCCCATATTTTTCCGAGTAAAACCAAATTATTGAAAATAGCATCTTGGTAATTGTATAAAATACCCGATATTGTCCTAAACCAAAATACGTATTATGATAATTGATAATAATAAAATTGCTATTCATTGCCCAGAAATATTTAAGCTTGGCCAAAATTACCAAGAGTTGTAATTTTATTGTAAGAGATAATAATCTCAGTTATCCATTAAACTGCAGAAAAAATAATTTTTAAAATAAATAGTTTGATTCGTTTACTAAACACGGAGATTTTCTAGGGTTTGAAGTAGTACTCGAGATATTTAATATTCAATTTAGAAACGTAAGATATTTAAAAAAATATCTGCTACACAATAAAGTCTTTTGTTTATTCATTAATGGTAAAAAAAAATACACTTAGAGAAAGAATGCTACGATTTCTGTCAATGTTTTACCTTATTTGAAAAGATAATTACTATTATTAAAAACAGAAAAAAGCAATCAGACGGAAAAGAAAGGTTTCCGATCCAGGCTATACCATTTTGATCATTTACGGTGACCCAGTATCGATCACCTACGACGTCACCATGCTGACACACACCAGCTGGTAATATTTCAGTAATGTGCGCGCTGTCGTTAACTCGCTGTTGTAAACTCGATGGAAAAGCTTCAGTAAAATAAAACTTAGATATTCTTAATCTACATAAAGTACGGATTCTAACAGTATAAAAAACTTTTATTTTAACAGGTATTTCGAATTTTAAAAATTGAAAATATTTGAGAATTATCACTGACTGACATGGAAAAGTTACTAAGCGAGGAAATTTTTTATTTTTGGGTTACAAACAAACTTCCAGCGGAAAAGTTGTAGCCAATGGATTGATCTAAACTTTTAAATTCACCGATTGGTGATAAAATGATTACATCATTATGAAATCGTTTTTAAATGAGCACTAGGAGGTGCCGCGCCGCCACTCCCGAAGTACAGTTGTTTGATACGGGAATATTTACATCCTTGTCCATTACGTTTATGTGCATATTGTTATTTTAAGGTAATATAATAAATATTTTGTCCCCAGGTAATTATGCCAGCCAGAAAAAAAGTAAGCATTTTATTTTAACATAAACTAATTATAATTTATAATTAAAATGTGATATTATTGAAGTGGACACAAAAAGTTAAGTTGGAGGTTAACGTTTAAAAAATAATATCATTATTACGTACATTCAAAGAAATAAAATTAGAGATCAATGATGGAAAAAGAAAATCGTAATTACGTAAAAAAAATCATCACTTGTTTTAAAGCAATAATATTCTAAAGAATATGTTTTGACTCAACTCTAATCTATTTTAAATGGAGGCAACATTAGGTTGAGAAACCGGGCATAAAGATGAAGTAAGAGGTAATACAACTTATTCTTCAAGTCCAAGGTATCGAGGTAAAAACCCCAAATTAGATTAACCAGTGGTGACGTATGCAGTAGATACGTTGCTTCTATTAAGTGCCGATGTTAACTTACTAAGGGGTTTTTAAGAAGTTAACGATCCGGTTAAATGAGAAGACGAATGGCGTATACAAAGCAATAGGGAGTAGTCCAATAACAAAAACAGGGGTCTAAAATGAAAAACAATCCTTCAGCGATTTGTTAATTATAAATAGAGGACCTCAGTGTGCCTTAATTCGACGAAGTTAAAGGGCTTGATGTGCTTCAGCTTGAACATAGGCGTAACCAGGACGGCCGTATGGGGGGGGGGGGTTTTTTTTTACCTTAGAACCGGCAGATCGCACGAAATTCGTGCGATCACTCCCGGCTACGACAACACATTTGTAACGCATTTGTATCAAATATTTGACTCACTAAAAATCTTCCAATCTCAAAAAGACAAACAAAGGTAATATTTCAAACTTTAATTTTTGTATTTACAATTTCTTTCTAAAACGTATATTTACATACGTAATCATCGTTTTAGTTTTGATTTTTAAAGCAAATGTCACGCAAATGAAATACGCCGAAATTACCGTTAATTTCCAGTTTCTATGTCTCTCCCTATAGCTCGCCCAATATTTTTCTGAGTTATATATATATATATATACTGATGGATGCATCACACTTTCCCCTATCTAAAACTACCATCCAATAAAAAATCGGGCAAATAGTTCTAAAGTTGTGGGGCGTTTTGTAGACCCTTGCAATTGGTCAGTTTTCCAACCAACAAACAGCCTTACTAATTACACCTGATATCTGTGTGATGGAAGTCTATTTTTAGACATATTTTGATATGTATGTGTAGAGAATGCTTCAAACTAACATCTCCTGTGAACAAAATATGTTTTGTTCGAAAGGTTTGTTGTCTATGAGCTTGGGAATGAGAGCGTTTTGACGTTTTCAAACCAAGGCTGTAATTTAAAATTAACGGTTATTCCCCATGCAGCTTCATATCCGACCAAGCATGAGTGGGATGTTTCTATATTTCTCCTCACTTTTGTTATTCAAATAAGATCATTTACTTATATGTCAAACACTTTTATGAAAAGATCATTTGTTCAATTCTTTGATTTATTCTCTACACTTTGTTATAATAACATTTCATTTTTAGGCAAAGTATATATTAATAAATTACGTTTCAAACTTGGAATAGTTTTGATAGCAGTCTTGTAGTAATAACATAAAAACTGGAGTTTTCAAAATAAGAAATTTGAAATTGATAAATATTTTTACACAGTTCTATTTAGAACTAAATTACGAAACTTTTTACATTTATGGAAAGAATTTTAAAAAATGTTTACTACTTTTTATGTAGACCTAAAACTGTACCTTTACCTTTCGTAACTGAACATTTTTTGTTTCTTGAGCTAAAAACTTTGTAAATTTTACATCTATTATTTTTTGACTAGCATACATAAATTCTTTGAACCTTTCTCTACAAAAAAGCTGTGGATCACTTTTTTACTATAGTTCATTTACTATTTTTGGCAAATTTTTGAAAAAATGCTTGCAAATGCAAAAAATCCATATTTGTTAACATTGCTGGTTCTAGGGTTAAATTAAGATGCAAAATAACACGTTTTAGGCTTCCCGAAAGTACTTTAAAACGATATAGGTATGTATAATTTTCCACTTCTAATTGAGATTCAGGCCTACTTTGGAATAATTTAGAATAGCAACCATGATTCATCCCCCGCCACACCCCCCCCCCCCCCCCCCCCTGGTTACGCCTATGAGCTTGAAAGTGTTTTTTTAAACGAATATCTCGAAAACTGTTGATCTTATGACTAAACTTAATCAGTCCATTTTCATAGAATAATAAAAATATTCCCTAACATTTTTACGACAAACATTTTTCTACAAAATTAATATTTAAAGATTTACTTTTCAATGTGGCGCCTAAAGCACAAGGTCTATCGAAACAAAACTTTAATTTACTCTAAGGAACAATCTTAACATTTCTCATCAGAATATCCATGTAGGATTCCTTTGCAAGAAAAAACTATCCGCTGAGTGGTCTAGAGATATTGCTTTATTGAGGTAATGATCAACAAGAAGATGGCTTCAGGTTGTGAAGGAAGACCTGGAGGTGCTGAGAATCAGGAGTTATCGAAGAGGATAGATGCAAATCAACTGAAATGGCCGAAGATCGTCGTGGGATAGGTTAGGTACTAAAGATTAATTATAGTGATATTTTTCCAAATTTATTTTAAAATGGCTGTTGTAATCAGTTTCGTTCGTGTTGAGGATCCATTCAGGTAAGATAAACTTAATGATTTTCCCATAAGAGTAATGTTAAACGTGAAAACGTTTATCGCTGTCAATTTTATGTTCACCATGATTATCCATGGCTTATTAAAAAAATTCAAGTGAATGCGATGTTTTCTCTCTTATAAAAATGTAATTATGGCTTAGGTTTGTTCACTAAACTTAGTTTAAATTTGTCATTACTTCGACAAAAAATAATCTAATATTATTAGCTAAGTTAATACACCTGAGAAGTGCGAGTTATACTTAGGCTCCTTTCACACGGAAAGCCGGCAAGGCTCGTCTTTGCGAGCGGGAGTTTTTTTTTGCTCCTACCTCTCACTTTTTCACATTGGTGCTTTCGCGTCAGTCGTTAAGTACGGGGAAATCGCGATGGATCGTACGCGTGCTGTGGCCATTTATCTTCTTTACCGTCTACGCCGACAAAAACGCCAACATTTCAGAACATTTCAAGAGTCCTTGATGAAGCAAGAGTTTATCAAGAACTAAATAAGAAAAATCTTGAGAGGGATTAAGAATAACGAACTCATAACATGGTCTTCAATTTGGAGCGTTCTTTATGACGAAAAATGAATCCCAATATATATAAATCCTAAATAAGTACAATAGAACTAAAACCTAAAATTTGTTAGATGCGACCCTCTTCCAAACACCCAGCTTGAGATGCACGAGCCCTACCCAAGGGCTATGTATTCTATAGCCCTGAGCCGTACCAGTCCTCACTCGCGCGCCCTAAAGGCTCCCCATGTGAAAACTCCGTTGTACTCTTTGCATTTCTGTCTTGTGATACATTCGTGATGGGGCCAATCATGCATTTTTTAGTATTGTCGTTCACCGCAATGAGTAAAAACACATGATTTTATAAAAAGTTTGTTTTGTTATAATTGTCCTGTGAGTGTAACACAACTGTTTCGTCCTAAAAAGTAAGCTACAGTACTTTTTTCAACATCATTTTCGTGAATAGCTTAAAAAATTACAATCCATATTAACAAAGTTTAAAACAACGCAATCGTCATACGTTCTCAAAATCAGCTGTTTTTAATACCTTCAACTGTAATAGAACTGTATCAACTAATCTGGTAGTTTTAGATTTTCCTGCAAATTTTCCGAATAAAAATCAACTTTATTATTATGGGAATCTACTCAAAAGCTTTCTAACACAAAACTCAATAGCATTGGCCACAAAGAACTCTAGAAATAAACAAACGCTTTTGGACAAACAAACTTTACCTCTTCAAATATATATATATTAGTATATTATCAGAAGTATTAAATTATCTAGAGATATCCCATAAAAGCTTCACATAAATCACTTTTTACTTCGAAGCAATGTAATATACATAATACAAAATTAAAAATTGTATTGCATGGTTGTGATACCAAGTCACTTTTAATTAATAATAATTATGTTACATTAATAAGGTTCGTCTCATGACTTTTTGTGGTGTTATTAACTACATGTTTCGGAGTCGTAACTCCATCATCTGGTCATTTTCACTCTGACGAGATCGTCGCACATTAAAATATTACACACGTATATATACATATATTTACACATATCACAGACACCAACAAGTAAAATAACACGTAAAATAAAATAGATGCGAATCTCAAGGTGCTCCTAGTGTCTGTGTGATATACTCTGTATGTGTCATCAACAGAGTGAAAATGACCTACTAGTGGAGTTACGGCTCCGAAAAATGTCATCATAATAACACCACAAGAGGGACCTTATTAAGGTAAAATAACATGTTCCTTGAAACATGTTCTTCAAGTAATTAATGTAAATATTTTCATAACAGATAAAAGTACAAAGAAGTGCTTTGTGGAATAATGTCTTTAAGATTATTATGGAAGTAATTTAAAAAGTAATTTAGATTTCAAGTAAAGTCGACGTTTATCTTCTATTACGTACAATTTATTTCTTTATGTTGTGATATTGTTGTTATCAACCTGATAAAAAAGAGCATTTATTTGTATAAATTATATTATAGCGATTTATATTTACTTCATGATAAGTTTACTATCAGTAAAGGTTTTTGGTAAATACAATATTATAATATTTATTAAAATTGTTTTACTTAACACCACGCACGTTATTCATTGTTTTGATAACGAACAAGTGTGTAGGTGTGTTGGTACTGGAAAATGGTTAAGATGGTTACGTTAAGATGGTTAAAATGGTGGTTAAGTTTAGATTGAGATGAAACTTTAGTGGCATGTTACGATTTTCACCCGATGCCATAGCAATGTTAGTAAAAATGGCGTAAATCTGGGTTAAATAACTTTGGTGTTCATTTTTATTGTTATAAAAACCATACAAAATATATCAGGATAGTTAAGGAAATGATGGCAATAAAAGTTTTAAAATGAGTCATCCCTCTTACGGTTTGTGCAGAAAAATTAATATTCAATTTGCGTATAGTGTGATTCATAATCAATTAATCCTTTTACTTTTATTTAGCGCGGTGAAACTGAGTAGGCCAACGTAGGTATGTAGTAAAACTAAGTACGTAGGTATACTTAAAAAAAAACACACACATTTGTAATATGTAACAAAATGATTAAATGATAAAGCCTTATAAACTCATTTTAATAAGCTGATATTGAACAGTATTAGTTAAAACAAATTTGATACCGAATTAAGGCCTTAACAGTATTTGAAGCACATCTCGAGTCCCTATTCTACTCTACTTGCTAAAACAATACTCGCCCCTCATTGTCAAAAGAATACCCTTTCTGTGAAACGATGTAGGAACCGGAAGCACGCATCCATGACTTTTCGGGTTACACACCGGTGTCGCTGACACGATGTCGCTGACATTTCTGATGTCACTAGCATGATGCCAGTGACATGCAAAAGGCGGGTTACACACCGGTGTCGCTGACACCATGTCGCTGACATTACACGGAAGAGCAGGAGCAATGAATACAGAATACTTTGGTTCGCTAATAATTAGTGGGGGGTAAAAATACACTAGGAAATTTTTACTCCCATGTCGGACATGTCTTAGTTAACAAATAAGCACTGGGGAGTAAAAATATACTAGGAAATATTCACCCCCATGTCTCACATGCTTTGGTTCGCTAATAATTAGTGGGGGGTAAAAATACACTAGGAAATTTTTACCCCCATGTCGGACATGTCTTAGTTAACAAATAAGCACTGGGGAGTAAAAATATACTATTAAATATTTACCCCCATGTCGCACATGCTTTGGTTCGCTATTAATCAGTTGGGGGTAAAACTACACTAGGAAATTTTTACCCCCATGTCGGACATGTCTTAGATAACAAATAAACACTGGGGGGATAAAAATATACTAGCAAATATTTACCCCCATGTCGCACATGTTTTGGTTCGCTAATAATCAGTGGGGGTAAAAATACACTAGGAAATTTTTACCCCCATGTCGGACATGTCTTAGTTAACAAATAAGCATTGGGGGGTAAAAATATACTAGTGTATTTTTACAGGGGGGTACAATTACACTAGTGTATTTTTACCGGGGGGTAAAAATTCACTGGGGGTAAAAATACACTCTTACACCGGCCGCTTGCTGATAAGGAACTGTCAGTACCTTGGCGATATGATGCTTATTTTAAGTCACCGTTAAAATAGTCGGACCAGTTTCAAAATATCTCTGTAATAATTTATATAACACTATTTATATATTTCACTCACATGTTACATGGTGATCATCACACTCACATGTTACATGGTG
>JAGFPH010000208.1:589365-622447 GCA_018207615.1 Philaenus spumarius
ACAGATGAATGATAGTATCCGTCTTAAAATACTGGACCGGAAAATCCTAACAAGACAATTGCATTCACCTACAAGTTTGTTATGATGTCTTACTTAGCAACTTTAGAGATTGATTGTGACAGACTGACGAATGATAGTATCCGTCTTAAAATAATGGACCGTAAAATCCTAACAAGACAATTGCATTCACCTACAAGTTCGTTATTATGTCTTACTTAGAAACTTTAGAGATTGATTGTGTCAGACTGATGAATGATAGTATGTGTCTTAAAATACTGGACCGTAAAATCCTAACAAGACAATTGCATTCACCTACAAGTCCGTTATGATGTCTTACTTAGCAACTTTAGAGATTGATTGTGACAGATGAATGATAGTATCCGTCTTAACATACTGGACCGTAAATTCCTAACAAGACAATTGCATTCACCTACAAGTTCGTTATGATGTTTTACTTAGCAACTTTAGAGATTGATTGTGACAGACTGACGAATGATAGTATCCGTCTTAAAATACTGGACCGTAAAATCCTAACAAGACAATTGCATTCAACTACAAGTCCATTATGATGTCTTACTTAGCAACTTTAGAGATTGATTGTGACTGACTAATGAGATAACAAGACAATTGCGTGGATAACGAGAAGGCAATCAGCTGCTCCAATGGGATTATAATATAAGGTACCGAGAAAGCAACATCCTGTTATATTGTTGAGCGTTGCAAGACATATTATATCCTATATACTTTGTTTATCATCTGTGCAAAGTAAATGGTGCGTAGCTATCAACAATTAATGCCCACAAGGCGGCCTTGTAGTTGAGGAGTTAAAGTGCGTGAATCCGCAGTTTTAGGTTCCTGATATGATTTAGGATGAAGATTATAAATCAGTGTTCATATGAGTTAATTAAAAAGTAATAACTTCGCTTAGCTTTTTGCCTTAAAATACAAAAAGGTTTTGTTTATAACTGACTTATCAGAAAACACAGATTCTTACACGTTCTTGCTCATAAAACAAGCAGTTAACATACTTCAAAGATCAAGGTCCCCAAGATTAGCCCAGGTGCAGAGCATGGAATGTCTGGTTAGTTATAAAAACGTTTTAAGGCGATATAACCTTAGTTTGTTCGCCTTACAAAAATAATTTAAGGATATTTAGTAAGATATCAAAATTGAGCAAATAAATTATTGTTGTAAACTACATTGTTTGACAAGTTGATGGGCTTGGCGGCTCTCATATACAAATTACTTATTTTTCATAACTTTTGCTCATCATTTGGGATGAGATGTGTAGTTTCTATGTAAAATATATGATTAGGCCTATCTTCAAAATTATATCTTCTGTACTTCCCAAAATAAAAGGAAGAATGAGGTTTTTAGAAACATTTGCGAAAATATCTTTTAACCTACATCGGAGCCAGACACAAAATCAAAAACAAATTGTTTTGATGAACTTAAATAAAATTCTTTTAAACGATACCCCACAATACAGTATCATAAAATAATTGTTTTAAAGGTGCGAAACTTTGCCCTCCAAAATTAATAGTAGGATAAAATATAGCTATACGAAATTTCAGATTTATAACTTTAACCATTACAGATAGGCGGACAAACACGTGATCTTATCAAGGTTCTCACGATCGCGTGAGCCTCCAAACAATCCGTAAACTACTGTGTGATAGTTTGACATTATCTTACATAAAAGAGGTCAAAGATGGCGAAGTTGCACCAGGGTACGCATTGTAAATACGGTATGTCACATTCAAATTATAAATACCCAAGGCTGACAGTGTGGTCTCATGGCAGAGGATAGATTATACAAACTCCCTGTCCAGCTTGTCTTATCATGTCGTTGATGTTCGAAGACACAAATTGTTTATGTTTTGATTTATATGTTTACTAACTGCCTCGGAGAACGTTTATGCAAACCAAATTGGCGTGATAAGTGTATCTTACTGCATCAAACTGGAAAAACTAAAACTTTATAGAATTATTAGCCTGTCTACATAGTTATATAGCATGATAAGGTTGCATTTTCTACTAATCAGACAAATATTTTACTGAAAATTTTGGGGGTACATATCGTTACCCCAAACTATTAATAGGACTATTGTATTATGCTGACGTTGTTTAATGTATTTATCAAAAATGTTGTGAAACCCCATTCCGAACCATGTATTACCATACTGTGTTTGAAAGTTCTGCCCCTGGTTCTGAAACCAATGTATACCTTATTCCCGCCATGGTTAGTTCAGTATATTGAATATATTTCCTACTGGTGCGTATTTGTTGGTAATATAATTTTAGTAAATTTTCGGGCAGCTAGCGGTTTCAAATTTGTGTAGAATTATTATTATTAATAATTATTAATTATTAATTATTTGTGTCGTGAATACTCATATGGTCTTATATCGTCATTGAAATTTTAATTTAATTAACGTTTGTATACAAAAATTGTTCATATTTCCAATTGTTCTATTCTATTGACAAACTCAGTTTGGAGTATTTAAGTGCCTAACTAATTAATGTGCCAATTGCAGATTTTTGTAATGAATTTGCTACTTTTTAAATCATGTTTTTCTCAAATATACCACTTGAACAAAATGCAAACACAGACTAACTAATCTAAATTTCTTAGTTCGAGCGTTGACATTTATTTGTTCAAACTGACTTGTACATTGAACACCTGGCTTGTGAAGTTTCTCTTATCTGACCCGTTACTCCTACTGAAAGAGTTCCCAAGCAAACCATTGTTTCAAATTGTCCAAGCATTGTGATTTGCTCCACTTATCCAGTCATGCACAACATAACGTTTTATAAAACACTCATACAGTTCGTTATAATTTTATAAATGTTTGCCAAAATCTTTTCCAACAATATAAAGATCCCTTGTATATGATCTGTGGAAACAATTTATGTTTAAAGTTCCCCGTACATTTTTCTTGACAATACTTGAACAAAATAGTTCAAAACATTTACGTCCTATCTATACAAATATTAGAAAGAGGGAGACTTGATAAGTTTATTTGTGCGTAATAACCTGGGAAATTACTGAACTTGTTTGAAACAATCTTTCACTGAGTAATATAGGGTCATTACTTTCTTATAAAATTGAATTTGTGTATCGAGCGATTGTGTTCACGTTTATTTGTTACAACAGCAACTATACACATTGTTATATATACAGTTGACTGAATCCAAGATGCATAGAGTAAGGCGGTGGGCCAACCCCTCCTCCCCCTCGCCTATCAAGCCGAGCCAGTGACGTCACTGCATACCTCGTGTCGCAATACTCAGCCGGTACACAATGCATTTTGAGCGAGCTTTTGAGCTACACATACTATTTCGTTCGAAATTGTTTATATATATATATATATAATTCTTTATTATTTTTATTCAAATATAATATTCAAAATTGTTTTAAAATAAATTTATTCCTGCATAGGCAGATTAAATCTTAATATTCACTGTAGTTTTTATAGTAACGCAAATATGTAATGCAATGTGGCTGAGAACTGCAGAATTACTTCAGTTTATTTATTTTGTGGCTTTTCTTATTGAAATTTTAATTAAATAAATTAAATTAAATTTCAAATAAATCCAATACATTTTTATTTGTTTTTACGCCTTCACAATCAACGATTGAACCTTCAGACCAAACAAGTTATGTTTGCTCTGAATATACAATTGTTGATTGTGTAAGGCCTAACAAAAAATTAAAATTTATTGAATTTATTTGGATTTTTTAAAATTCATTTAACTTTGTTATTTACTAACTATATAATTATTAAAGTGGTTTAAATACCTGCTTTCAGTTGACAACACTGTACAAACAGTCTGTTTGTTTTCCTTTACTTGTATTCTGGTTTCTCTTTCTGATGTACCCTTGATTATATTTTCTAAAGGCAGTTTCACTGATGTGACAGTTCCAGGTTTTAGTTTTTTTTTACATTCTTAAGGCCCATAATTTCTGCTTTCAAATTTCTCTCAAAATCTTCTGGTTTAAAGTGATCAGAACAAATGTAAGAAGTGTCTGAATTCCAAGAATCTTTCCGTTTACATTTGTCAATCCAAATAGAACGTAAATTACTTTTTAGGGGAATTCTAAAATATGTAACAGTATCAGAACGACATGTAGTTTTGTAGTAACTATTTGTACATATGGCAACAGCACACATACCTGGCAATTTCTATGAATTAATTACTGCAGTTTATCAAGTAAATAATCATATAAATAAAAATATTTTAAATACATGGAATGCCTTAAATAAGAGATTAAATTAGTTCAACTACATCAGAAACAGTTTAAGCACATACCAACTCTCCATTATTATTAATGTGTGACACACAACGGTTATTTTGTAAACACATTAATACTACACTACATTATAATAAGCACAACAAACACTATTTTTTAGCAAAATACACTTAAGCACCAGTTATACTTGCGCGACCAGTGTGGTCGCATATACTTTATAGACTATTATGCTGTCCGGCAATGTTACAGCATGAACACACATGTAGTGACCGGAAAAGGCGCGACAAGGTATGCCGTGACGTCACCACGCGCCGCGCACTCAACGTTGCCCCACCACTATACACACATACATCTTAGGCTGAATCCATCAGTTAAATAATAAATCCACCAACGAAGTAATAAATCGGAGACTTTAAAACAATTATCTCAATATAATGCCATGTGTTAGTTGTGACGGTTAACACATAACCTCAATGTAATATTTTCCACAATTTAACTAACTAATTAATTAGAGGTAATTCATAATTTTCTGAGATGATATTGATTTGATTTTGTATTAATCTAAAACTTCAATTAATTAATTAAATAAAAGGATCTTAATGTAGGACGTTTATACAATGTTAAAAAGGAATTATTAATTATTCTAGGCCTAAGATGGTTAACCTGGTATGGTGGTTCTGAGTTTGAAATATTTAATGAAATATCCTTAAGTTGGGTACTTCTGACAAAATACTATTCATTGCATAATTAACTCTTTACAAGCTATTGCATTAAATCATACAGTACATTATATCAATTTTTAGAAAGTTGTTTGAAAGCACACACAGAAAATAATTATGTTTTTCTTTCTTTTTTTAATGTTCATCGTAACACTTAAACGGAATTTATACAAAAATTTTTACTTGGAAAAAATAAGAAAAACCGTATATCTTAATCACGAAATTAAAATACTACATAAAACTAATTTATTGACACGAAACACCATGACGATAATTAGGATGGGTATAATTAGGATAAGTAGGACTTATAATGGATAATTAATTATGTTTTATACTACTCTCATGGATGATTCAGAATTTGTATTGACTGTAACTAAACTATAGAGGGGACAAGTTTTCATGTTTAACTGTCTGTTTATTAAGATTTAAGTCAAAAACTACGTATCAAATGTTGATAAAACTATTAAAAATGTGTTATCCATTGTAGTCCTGATAACGTGTGTGATATTGTACGAGATACAGCATAACTATTGTATTTGAGACAACAAAACTACAGTCAGAATTAAACTGATTTCCTATTTTACTTTGTTAATACTAGATAAATAAGGTTATTACAATCATTGATTTATAAAAGATTTATTCTAATAATTTTGTTGTTTATAGTTTGTAACGATTTAACTACGTAATCAATTCACATTTAGTTTTCAAAATGCATTTAAAATTAAAATAATAACGAAGGAAAAGAAGTGTACCAAACAGAGAGGAGCCTGCACAATGGCCGTTGACCGGTCTGCGAATCGGTTAATTACGGTGACTTCGATGCATAAGTTTATATATACACCGATGACGCAAACACGTAAGACAGTCATCAACAATTCACTATGTCTTGGAGGGAACGTTCAGTCGTTAAATGCATAGTACAATACACCTAGGATATTCTTAAGTTTTTTTAAAACTACGTAATACCGTAACATGTATTTTCAGTAAAACAAATAAAGAGGAGTAGTGCGGGTTAGCAAACACAAAATAACATCACTAACAACACACAACACTTCATATAACCATGACGTGAATACTTTTACATTGATGGTGGGAAGCAGTGAAAGGAGGTTTCGGCTCCCAAGCATAGTATTGTCGTACTGAAGAAAAATCATATTCTTCATACCTTCACAAAAATTTTAATTTGCTCTATTTTCCTGTAAAGTATATGAGAACCTTTACCACAACTTCTTCAACATTTTAGCTGCAGTACTATTGGAAATAGCGAGGTTAGTTTAGAACAGTTTCGGGTATGCCTAGAATATTAACATTATTGTTTTTGATTTAGTTTCGATCTATCTAATCTAAACGATACACCACAATAGTAGTCATATAATAAAAGTATTATCTTTTGGAGTACGAAACATTAGCCCTCAAAATTCATAATAGGATAAAATATTTTTTTATTTATGATTATTGTAACATTCGCTGCTTATAATACTTACCTTTCATTGTGATAATTTTATATGCTATCTGAAATCCATAAACACAAATAAACTTGCGTTTAAAAAACTTGAAAACTCTGAATTTACTAGTTCTTTACAATTACATACTTAAGGGGGCGCTACCCTGTCCGAAATATTGAATCTGATTCTCATAAGAGCATTGCTACAGAATAAGTAATTTTTTCCGTTAATTCGTGGAATAAATTAAAAAATGTGGTTTCATTTTGAAGTAGGATCTACTGTCATATGCGGATGTTGATTTCTGAATACATTTTCAAAAACCGTTTTATTGTTTTCATAAACGTAGGATATAAATAGTAAACAATAGTAAACTTTATTAATTTTTTACTCAGTTGCAAAAAGAGATATTGCAAAAAACCTTAACAATCTACACCCACAATCTATTTTACTTTAAGAAAAAAATACAGCTTTCGTTTTTTAATAAAAACAACACCAAAATATGCTTAATAGTGAAGGTATGTTTTGGTTATTTAACATTGAAATTGGTACCCAACTTCGCCGTTTTGAATGTAGGGAGCCGAGCCTTAATAACATTTTTGAGATGGTTATACATTAAATAGCAACATTAATTATGTATTAAATAACACATTACTTGTATAGATTCAAAACACCTTTGTCTCTGTGCAAACTAACAAATGCCTGTTTGACAGCAACGCAATAAATCAGAGTAATTGGATTTGAATGCATTTACCATACATTAATTAATTATTAACCTACAAGTTTATAAATTTCACGAGTTTTATAACAAGTTACAACAGTTGTTGAAATAAAAACGTGGTGGAATAGATGTGAAGCAGACAAACATAAACTGCATGTTGTGTAAGATAAACAAATGCACGACTCCTTGCAACATTGTATTTTTATGAAAAGAGTCTTGAGGTTGTATCTTTATTTTTAGCGAAATACGAAAATTGTTCATTTCTATGTAAAGCTTCTGTTTTAAAGGTATTCCCTTTAAGGCCAAACGCCTTGGAAATGTTAATGTAAGTGTACTAAATAAATGTGCCACAGAGATAAGAGACATTATTATTATGCCTTTATTTAGGGCGAGATTGAGACTTGAGTCCTCACTTCCATTTAACCCAACAATTCCAGGGAAGAGGGGGAAGAGGATCGCCAGTGAAGAGTGGGTAGAGGGTCGCCAGGAAAGAGTCAATAGATTTAATGCTATAGGTTAAAAAAGTTGTTATGATTTCGTCTTAGACTTTAAAAATACACTTTTGTATGTTAAAGTTGCGTTTGAAGACGATATTTCGATAATTGATAGTAAAGATATTATTGTTAATATAATTGCCGATGGCGAGGTGGTGCGAGTTGATCCGCGGAAAGAGTAACACGCCCTTATAAATCAGCTAATAATAGCATAATTTTAAAAATATTATTTGAAACTAGCCTTAAATTTGTATTGCAATATTTTGAAATGGCATGACGAGTTTCAAGTCGATATCTTATATACAACTTGCTGAAACGGCGAAAGGATAAGTTTATTGATGATTTAGGTGAGTAAAATTATAAAATTAATATAACCCAATAAACTTCTATAGCCTACATTATTTGTTTAGCCCAAACGTATTTTTATAATTAATGAGCCCACTAAAATATAACAATTAAAACAAAAATATATTATTTGTGTATTTTAAGTGTATTTATAAATAGCAAAATTGTTCCTCTAATTTTACTGGGCTAGAGACGCTTTCTTTATTTTCACGGATAAAACGAGTACAATAAATACGTGAAGTGATAGTAAAAGAAAATATATACTAATAAAATAAATACAAACTTTGTATAAAAATTTAAAAAATTTTATTCTTATAAAAAACATAAATATAGTAAAATAACACACTCCAGAAGCCTGATGCAGGATTTCAGAAACTCCGTATATAAATGTACATATTGGCTAAGATCATTTTAAGATTTCTCATTATGTATTCGAATACCAAATTCATTACATTAGCATTATTGTACGTTTATTTTGCATCATACCATTCAAAGAAACAATGTATCCCTCGAACATTCACGCAGAACGATAAAAACATAGTATGAATAATAAAGTTTTTTACCCATTTAGGTAAATTATGATATTTTTTGTTTAAAAATGATATTCGTGCAAGTAAAATCTGGATCAAAAACTGTCACTTCAACTTGAAAATTGTGCTCTCTTTGTTTATAATGAGTTTTATGAATTAATTTGATTTAAAATTATGTATTCCTTCATTTTCATGAATTGAAAACCTATCGCCGCTTACTTGTCTTAATTTATTTTATAAGAAAATTCTAAATTGACGAAATTTTTAATTTGACCTTTTAAGTAAGTATGAAACTTTGAATGTGATACATTATGTATGTGTTCGCAAAGTAATCATTAGTTATGAAATCTTTTTTTGAGTGTTCAAATTGTCCAAATACAGTATAACTAAGACTACTTCACGTTTCCATAAAGTTGAAATATCTGAAAGAAATTACGCTATCAATTAATTTATATTATTTTTTATTTGTTTTTGTTTTACTGTCGTTTACACAGAGTAATCTAAATTTACTCGACTGCACAGTTTAATTTTAAATCCCAAAGTAATTATCTGCAGCAGAGTAGGAAATGGGAATGTAGTTACTGTACTGTAATTTACAGCGGGCAACTTGAGAGTAATCTGTGCGTACAAACAGCATGGTATAAAAGCCTACATCTGTAGCATGGTGGTTTAGCGGCTTCTCTAGAGAACATTTAAAAACTAACACTATTATTGTAAGTAGTTTGCAGATTGAGGGTTTAATATTTTATCCTATGTTATACAAATACGAAAAGTATTTTGAATTTTCACTTGGAATATTTGAAATATAATATGCTATAGATTAATACATTGCCTTATGTTTATTAAATTTAAAAACTACTATAAATAACGTTTTACGATGCCCAGGCATTGTAGCCTAATAATTAATAGACTACACTTTTATTTTTGAACGTATCAATTTATTGTGTAAAATTCTTGTTTACCAATTCTGCAAGACTAGCTATTCTGTGGTCAAGCTATTTACACCACCCCAATTCTCTCTATTACTCTACCACTACAATCCATAGCTTTAACAGTGCTATATATACAGTTCAGTCGTAATCTTAGGCTTCTCAAGAGTTCTCCGCTACCTCAGACGATCCCTTAGTAACAGTAGACCACTTCCGGATGCACAAGCACCCTCCATAAACATATAATTAGATGTTGTAGTAGATCTATTGATAACTCCAGTCTATTATTGATACAATTTCAAAAAGTTATGTGCACTATTCAAAGCAAACAGATAATAAAGATTTTCAGGAAAAACTGCTACCGTATTAAAAAAGTTATTTAAAATATAAATTTTCCTCACTTGACTATACAACACTCGATGTTTATTACAGACTGCACACTTCACAATGCTGCTGTGAAAACCACACAACATTGTCAAAAAAAAAAATTTAATCTTCTTACTTTTTATTTTGTATACAAGTTATTTACCAGGAAAATGTTCACAAGACATACAATTTACGTAGTTCCAACAGCTTTCGAGGAAAAGAATTCTGAAATTTTTTAGCAAGGTGCATATTCTAATTTACGATAGTTGATTTGCTTTAAGTAACTTTATTGAGAACACAATTTCGAAATGGACTTTTGACAAAAGAGTTGTATACCAAAATAAATTTTGAAAGAATCACTTGAAAACATTTTCTGGAGATTGGTCATTTTTAAATCCTTAAGTAACTCGACTATTTATCTAATAAACAAATATTGTTTACCTGTTATTACTAATTCACAAAACAATGAAGTAGAGTACAATAATGAGTTTTACCATCGTGTCTAAAACGTTCCAATTCCTTTTTTGTTTTGTTTTTTCAATAACTTTTAACGATCATTTTTTGCTTTATTATTTTCATACTATATCGATCTTACAATACACGCTTCGTTGTTAACATTTAAACAATTCAGAGCTTTATTATAATTTTTAACGTGGTGTTTTTATGGTTTTGTAAAATATAATTCTTTTCATACTAACAGCTTTATATAATTTCTCTTAAAAGAAACAATATAATTTTATATAATTTTGTTAAAAAAGAAAACAAATAAATTCTGATACCAGTATGAGGTAAACACTTATATACACCCGATTTATATTTTAATAATATTTTAACGATTTTTTCAGAGGAATCTGTGACGTTGGTGACTACAAGTATTGGACAGTTAAAGAGCTTCCCCGATCATTTAAATAGATTTTACTATTGGAATTCCTCTTGGTTCATGTACAATTTAATTTAATAGTTGAGATAAAGACCAGCGTTTTTAAACATTGTTAAGAATAAAATAAGCATTGGTAAAAAAAAAATAACCTTAGAAAAATAGTAGAGCAGAAAGTTTTTGAATAAGTGGTAAAACAAACAAAGTAATTATAACAGGTAAATCATATTTATCACATAAATAAATGTAGAATGAAAAATAAAGAAACAAAAATTATTTATATATCAAATACTAGAACTTAATAAAAATTGCTGGCCTACCAGAAGGTTGGGGCAGTTGATCAGGGGTTCGCCAATAAGAGGAAAATTTGGTTCTAATATTATATATTTAAACGATTTACATTGTTTACATTAGGTAAGGTTAATTCTTTTATTATTATGTTTTGTAGTATAATATATTGAATTTTGATAATTTAATTATCCTTTATTTCTACTTATTTAATTACAAAACTACTCATGAAACTTTAATGATGTGTTAAGGATTGTGATCCGATTTACATTGTTGGATAAGATTTTTGTAATCATACTGTAGGAGAAATATAATTGTCATATTTTAACAATTAATAATTTAATTTTTTATTGAAAAACATAATTTTAGCTTTAAAGAGATATCAAGTTAATGGGCATACACAATTGTAGGAAGTTTTAAAACTATATTTCATTTACTCACAAATTACATTGTCCAAATTAGTGATTTTCTGAAAACGGTTGCAAAGGAATTTCATTGCCGACATTTCTTCCTCTAAAAAAAGTTTCTAGTAAAGCTTTTAACTTTTAAATCTTTTCTTAGTCCCATTTTGAAAAAAAGTATGACAAGCACCCATATAATTACATCGGCAATGTTTAACATAATAATAAACATTTTATCAAATTCACAGATAATTAATTTTTAGTTGAATTGTAAAAATTAAACAAAAATTAAAACAGAAACTTTTCGTCCTTACGGTCTCAAATAAATTACAAAATTACCTTCAAAATATCGTTCTAGTTCTTTAGACGCTTCCAAAGTTCTCTTAACGTCATGAGATACGAGGCCCGCTTATTTATTTAGATCGCGAGTGGCGATATATTTCCTATTTCCTCCAAATGTTATAATTTATTTCAAACCTAGACTTGAATACATAGCGCTACATTCACTATAGTAAGCTCGATGAAAGATGTGTCTCCCTTAGTGCATTGATCGCTACCCTTTTCTCATTCATCTCTTACAGATCGGTGTCCCTGACCTCTGTTATTGTCTTGGACCCTTTTACTTTCAATTTGTGTTGAAGATAATACATCTCAGAAACAGATAGGATTGTTGAACCATTTACTTAAAGTAGCTAAAACAAGTGATATTTTACCTTGTTAACATTGTCTAGTTTTAGTTACGTTATTAATATTATTGTTAGAATAACAATACATTTTTACCACGGGACCAAAGAAAGAAAAATTATTTCTATATCAAATAAACTTAATAAAAATCGTAGGTTCACCCAAACGGGTAACGCTATTAATTGCCCAGGGGTTCGGGGGAGGCCTCTTTCACATCAGTGCGGTCCGGGCCCGGATCGGAACGTTTGTCCGGGCTGTCCAGGAAGGCGCTTTCACATTAGCAGCCCTGAACCGGGCGTTTCCAGGCCTTGATTCAGTCTGTGTTCAGAGGTCACAGTGTCTGCATGTTAAAATGAATAAAAGAAAAGTGGCTATGCTTTACATGTTGTATTTGAAAAGAAAGCACTCCCGTGACAGAAACGTTTGGGTCCACGCGGTTTGTGTAAATAGGCCAATTGATAGTGTTTTTCAAAAGTTATATTGGCAGCTTCGGGGTGACGAAGAGAAGTTCTTCAACTTCTATAGAATGTCCACAGCAACATTTGACGAACTGTTAAAGAAGATTGAGGTACACCTATTAAAGCACAATACAAAGTTTAGAATGAGTATTCCTCCCATAGAAAGACTGACCGTCACTTTGAGGTAAGTTCAGAGTTGAATACTTTGGTTTATAGTCTGTCAAAAAAAAAAATTAAAAATATATCGTATTTTGTTTTTGTATTTAATTTTTTATTACTTACGTAGTTTTGCCTGTAGGTATGAAATTGGATACCTACATGCAAAATTAGGTAAGTAATATAAAATTAAATATTTATTATCACAACACGGTTATGGTATTCTTTTATTGTTTTGTCCCACAACACTGGCCTCTGGCTAACCAAACTAATCAAGTGCTCGATGTCAATTTCTTCCTCCATATCGTGTAACCAACTAGGCCTACAGTCAACAAGAGAACTAGAATTTACCAACTGCACTCAACCACTGATAGACACAGACTGACAAGACATCTAAATCACATCCGGGCGATACCAGCCCGGACCGCACTGGTGTGAACGCGTACATAAGACCTGATGTACAAAACAATAGCCATCCGATCCGGGCCCGGATTGGAAGTTTTGGCTCTTCCGGGTGCCATTTGCGCCCGGACAGAGGTTTTGGCTTATCCGGGCGCACCCGCTTTAGTGTGAACGCACCCATGTTTCATCAGTCAAAACATTTTCGTCCGATCCGATCCGGGCCCGGACCGCACTGATGTGAAAGAGGACTAAGCAGACATATGTATAGTCTGTCCGATCGGCTGTGATACCTGACTTCTCGGAACTCAATGCCTCCTCCCTACTCGCTCGCCGGGCCTGCCGATGGCAAACTAGTAGAGGGGGCGTTGAGTTATGAGAAGTCAGGTATCACGGCCGAGCGGATAGACTATAAAAGATTTATTCATTATTTTCTGCACACTGTTTAAAAACGAATACCAAAAATAAGTTTAATGTTTAAACCTCTTTAGTTTAAAGATTTGCCTTACTCCGGTATCCATATGCGTTTAGAGGAACAACTTTGCAACACTTAATTTTTTTCAATATTTTCTTTACTGAATCACATTACAAATTATCTTGAAAATATAAACTCCAACCCGAAGCACTAAACCGGAGCGGCGCGGAGTGACATAACCGTTCACTTAGACACATTTTAAGATGGTCCCTCACTCCCATTGGGTGTCGATGGTTCAAAAATGCGTTACACATAAACTGTATAGTTTTATCATAAAAAGCATGTGTACAAATTCCCGTTTGCATTCATTTTACTTTACTGAAGTGCATACTGTTTCTAAAATCTGAACATTGATTATAATTTAAATACAAACATTTTAGGAGAAAAACTGTTGGGTAAGCGTGCCACTCTCGTTTGCCCAGTGACTCGGAATTTATCCAAGCCAGCTACAGAAGGATTTTAAAAATATATCTGTTTATAAGTTTAATTAACTAATTCATTCCCGTACACTAAGAGACAAATGGACTGAGATTTAACAACTGAAATATATTTCTATTTTCCTATATAGTGACATACAAACGCACTTACAATCAAATCAACACTTAACCAGTGAGATAATATTTTTCTAAACTATCAAACATACACATTCATTTCCACCAGTTATTTCATAACTATAAAAATAGTTTGTACCAGAAAATATGTATTTCAACCAATATTTAAGTTGAACTTTGAAACCGAATACACCATATATTTATTGTAACACTAAAGTAGTTTAGATTTTTAACAAGTTTGTGAGTAATATGACACGTTCGGCTTTTCGCCACAATACAAACTTTGCTGCTAACTAACAAAGCTCAACTAATTGTTTCATACAGCACAAAGCACAAAATGAATACAGTTTAATTAAGATTTCGAGAGTGACCATGTCTGATGGCTGTAGTATTATTTGTAATTACTTACACGTCTTGTAACCTCTGTTATAGATGACTATGACAGAGGCTGTAGGGTGGGACGTTGTAATCGAAGGCCATGGAACTATTTCTGTCTGCGGAAGAGATATAACGTCCCAGTCAAGTTGTATAGCTATTTGCTAAATATAGTTTTAATCGCATTGTGCGTGAGAATAGTACATCGCCAATTCAAACATGATGCGTACAAATACATACACTGTATTGATGAACAAATTCAAAATTTATAGCACCAATAATAGCTAAAACCGTTAAATTAAATGGCAAAACATTATAGCAAATAAAGCAAAAAAGATAAGAGAATTTCGATAAATTGGTGTTAGTACATGTTGTGTCACCTCCAGTGGAGGATTACGAACTCAGCAGCCCCTAGGCACTTATCAGTTCGCGGCCCCCACTACAACTTGCATGATAGATATTAAGTTAAGTTCGACTACAATATAAAAAAACTGGGTTGATGAATTTGCGTACATATTTAAGTTATGACATTAATGTTTGGTCAAATGTCCTTTTAACCCTATAACTGGTAATCATAATCGCGGGTTTTTCGTGCTGGAAGCATTGTTTGTACAAATTCGTCAAAATAGTACTGTACTTGCATCCCAACCCAAAAGGGTTCAATATATTTTTGTAGGAAAAGGTCTAAAGAATTCAAAAATTCAAATATGTAACCAAAAATATTTGGTATAAAAGTTATTAGCTCAGGAAGCGCAAACGTTCAACTTGATGCCTACATTTCAAATAGCCTAATAAAACATTTTTGTATTTTTTTTTAATTAACATAAGTTTCGTAATTTAGTTCTGAATAGAACTATATAGAAGCATATATCAATTTCAAAAATTCGTTTTAGAAAAACAGTACCTACTACACGACCACTACTAAAACTAGGCCTAGGCAAGCATTTGTTTTAAAATTCGCCAAGTATAGTAATTATATCCCAATCCAAAATATACCGTTTTGTAGCAAAAGGTCCAAATAATTCATATTTGCAACTAAAAAATTTATTGATGTAAAAATTGTAAAGTTATTAGCCCAGAAAGCGCAAAATGTTTAGTAGCGAAAGGAAACCCCCAACTATATGCCTATATTAAAAATAGTAAAACATTTTTGTGTGTTTTTCAAAGGAAACAAAGTTTCGTAATTTAGTTCAGAATAGAGTTTTTTGAAAACATATAACACAATTTTTATGTACCTACTACATGACTAAAACAAACAAGCAGATCGTACATAACAAATTCGTGTGAATTTTGCAAAAATCAATGGGCTCCTTGCAGCTTGCGGTCCTATAGGCACGAGCCTATCATGCCTAATGGGTAATCCGCCACGGGTCACACCAAATATTTTCTAAATGTCTGTATTATTGTGCCATCTATGTATCATTTAAAGCTTTAAAACCATAAAGATCTTTTCTTTTTTATTGCTGCTGACGCGTTTCTAATTAACTGCATCTTTAAAATGTTTTAACCTGTTGATTTAAATGGTAGGAAAATGTAGGCCTAATTTCACGTTGTTTCCAAAGGACGAATGAAGTGAGTGGAATAACACACAGAAAAGTCAACTTCGAATAGCCAGATTCTAGCCTTACAACTGAACTAACACCACTCCCTCATCCATACAGATTTGTGTAATAAATACAAATATATTTATTACACACAATTTTACAAATACACGATAAAAACAATGTAAATATTAAATTAAATTTAAGTTTTCATTTTTGTGTTTTTTATATTTTGTGATTTAGTTACTCTAGTTTACTTTCTTTCTTTATTGTGAAATAATGTGATTAAGTTCTTTTTATATTTTATCTGTCAAGTAATTGTGGAAGCACTAATAGTTTTGAGTTGTTTAGGTTGTAAGAATATTAAAAAATATATCTAATAAAATATAAATAGTACAATTTTTGTAATTTGTATTTCTGTTTGAAAATGCAATATTGATGTTCTTCATTCCTCATTTTTGTCTGATTAAATGACCATTATATTTGTACAGGAAACATGTTATGTGTGGCTGTGCGAACAATCTCAGCACAAAAACATTTCAAATTACTCAAAAGTCACCAAAGCTTCTATTACGATTGAAAGCCAAAATACTTGTCTTTTGTGCCTCTTATACAATGGCGTCTTTCAATAATACCCTCTTTGACAGTTCGTCCCTCAGGATTCCAGGACAAACTCCGACACATTCTCCTTCAACCATTAGTAGCTACTAAACTAGAGATAAAATATTGGAGTAAAGAATTTTATTTGTGAGGTACTTGAATGTACAGTTAACATTATAGGTATTTTCAGAATATATTCATACTTAGCTCTTATTGTTTAAACTGGGATTTATTCTATTAAAATGTTAGATAAATATTACACAGATACGACTTCTAATAGGCCTACTTGATACAATATCTTGTGTTTTATAAAAAACAATGGAACCTATACTTATTCTTGGACAAATAAATATTTACCATAAAAGGCCTAAAATTTGTATAAATTATTATTATTCTTTTGTAAGTTCCGTAGTTTAAATTGGGAAACCTTTACGGGGTAACTCATTGCCCCCTGGATTGTTTTAACGGACAAAGGTCATGAAAATTGATGAAGGATGTGCCAATAAGAATTTTAAAATATTTTACTTCGCATTTTAGAAGGCATAAGTTTGATATCGTAGGGATGTCGTTTGAAATACCTTTATTTTTAAAGATAGCAAAACTATTTATTTTTTATAATTTTAATTTTTTATAATGTAGTTTGCCGAAGTTATTCCCCAAAATGTTGGTAAAAACTCTTTCTTCCCTTTCTTTCCAAAAGCGCTGCAGCTAGAAATTTTGCTTTGACTGTCAAACTACTGAACGAAGGCATGGAATATAAAAATGAAATTTTTAATTAAAAACATACGGTACACATAATGTTTAATGTGCATACACAAATAAAAATGCCAGTCTCGCTACGCTTTATGTAAACACAATACAAAGTCTACTACATTTTGTCCCGAGCAACATTTCAAGTTTAACAACAACATTTCAAACACAACGGCCTCCGATAAACCTTGAACAATTTGGCTGACAGTCTTTGTTTTAATCGCATGTCTGACGCTCTTCTATTTGCCAAATATTCAAAGGATGCCAACAATTGGCCTTAACGCATTGTCTCACAATTCGGCGCCTAGGAACGTGTTTTTGCTACCTGTTCTGAAAGTGTAACCCAGCAAAATGTAAAAAATACATTGTTTAAAAAAACAGGTAATATAATATGTTATCTGTGTTATTAAAGATAAGTTTGCACGCTAGTTAAACCGTTAAATATAATTCAAACTAGTGCCGAATAACTCTAAATGTAGTAGGAAGTTAGTAGTAGTTTCAATTGGGAAAATACCATAAAAAGTTAATATTTTCAATGTACCTTCAGTTCAGATTTTGAACTGCCGAAAGAGCCACCTCATAAAGTGTTATAGAATGAAATAACAATGAAGCTGATTCGCACTGGAAACTTAAACATATGCGCAGAAAGTAAATGACAGAGTAATACAAATTTTAGGTAAAAATTAAGGAAACGCAAATTTGTTAGCTTGGTGCAAAATTGAATTTGTATTATAAAACGGCTTAATACGTTAGATGTGGATGACTTGGTTTTCTTTAAATTTGAAATGTGTGCATAATAGAAACTTTTACAACAGCCTTTGGTCTCGGAGTAACAATATACAATCGAATTACAATAAAGAAAGGGTGATCTCAATTAATAAAGTGATATTTCTGGGCGAATTCAGCTATTGACTTTGGGTTTTCCATTTTAATTTGGTAGCTCTTTGACACGAAGTTAGAACATTAAACAAAAAATTAAAAATATATTCACAATATTTTGCGCTGAAATAAGTTGAATAAAGAATTCAATTGTTACAGGTCTTGTTTTATTTAATTAATGATTAAATCGACGTTTCAAATGAATAAGTATAAGACCGTTGCAGATTTGAGTTTTCTATTCGTCGACGAACAACTAATTTCGTATTTATTCAATTCAGTGAGTATGTTTTCACTCTTTAGTCAGTAAATTTACAGACATCAAGAGCCCAAACTTTCACTTTAACTACATTCATGGTTTAATCTAACATCATTTATTTTTCCATTTTTCAATAACAATTTGTCGATTTTTGTTTCAACTGTACAGATAAATAAGTATACAGATTTGTAACTAGTGAATTTTAATTTTTACATTTCTGCACAGAAACCATTCACAGTCGCATTAGTTTTTTTAGAATACTAGTCAAATTAGACACATCATAAAATATTCCAATTTGCAACCTCGTGTTATCAGAAAGTTTGTAAAAGTCTCCGAGAAATACAAGACTAGAAGAAATTTATGAACGACATGAAGCAGCAAAAATTTAGCCACGAACATGCATGAACAAGCCAGCCAAACATTCATTGACGCATATATGGAGCCGCCTTTAAACCCAACAGCTGTTCAACTCTGCTATTCAATATCACTTACTGGACATTAATTAACGTCCGAGATGAAATTACATCGTCTAAGATTGCTAACCGTTATAATCAGTCGGTACTTGATCTACCACAATCCACTGGCAGACTGGAACTAGGTCAGATAATATACGGGTTTAGTAAGGAGGACGTCTTGGAAAAAGTAACAATCACACAGAATAAATTAAAATTATTTACAGAGATGGTGAACAGAAACTAGCTTCAAAACATCAATTGAAATGGCAAACCAACACTCTCACAATGTACAGTAATGTGCACAACAGTTTACAGTTATATTCTTGTTACATCGCATTACTTGGATGGCATATCTCTGCTGTAGTCAATTTCTTAATATTTCATTAGCAAGTCCACTGTAAAATAGAAAAGTACGATTCTAATACTAATCCTGTTCAACGAGTCATCTAGTGTTCACAGATAATATAATTCGAATATGTAAATCGATTGCTTTCTAATAAAATGCATAAACTTAATGGTTACCTAGATACAATAATACTAACCAGTAATATTTCTATACTCCTCCCGTATTTGTTTCACAATATTCTGACAAAAGCTTAGGAAAACGTTATTGTACATCTCCTGCAATGTTACCTAGACACAATAATACTAACCAGTAATATTTCTATACTCCTCCCGTATTTGTTTCACGATATTCTGACAAAAGCTTAGGAAAACGTTCTTGTACATCTCCTGCAATGTTACCTAGATACAATAATACTAACCAGTAATCTTTCTATACTCCTCCCGTATTTGTTTCACAATATTCTGACAAAAGCTTAGGAAAACGTTCTTGTACATCTCCTGCAATGTTACCTAGATACAATAATACTAACCAGTAATCTTTCTATACTCCTCCCATATTTGTTTCACAATATTCTGACAAAAGCTTAGGAAAACGTTCTTGTACATCTCCTGCAATGGTTACGTCAAACTTGATCAGTACGTATGTATAATTCGTAAAAAAAACACTACACTGTTTAACACTTTAGTTTTAGGTCATGCAGCCTTTAATCCAAAGGGAGTCGAAATTTAACTGTTTTATTGATAAAACTTGCTATTATGTTAGAAAATAAGGAAAATATTTGAACCTTTTCCATGAAATCATTAATTTGTGAACATAAATCAGGTTATGTTTGAACAACATTAAACAAGTTAACAGTAAATAACACCTGTTATTATCATTTTTTAAATTTCTGACACTTCAGTAGCGAAGACTGTTCATTGAAAGTTTAAAACATAATTTTCCCCTTCGCATAACTCCTGCTGTAAAATGTTGTTTCGCTAACACTGAAGGGCTATCTACGAACTTTTGCTTAGGATTACAAATTAAAACTCACCTATACATCACATAGGGAATTGAAACCGAAAACAATAAAATCTTCAAACTTTAACCCAAATACTGAACTGTCAATCAGTCATTTTAAAATGTCTGTCGCTTGTTACGTAATGCACGTAACAGTTAAAGGCACCACAAAAATCGCGTAGAAAATGATCGTAAATTTATGTTCTTAGCCATACAAGTGATATGATAATTTTCGTCACTATTTTAAAAATATAAGACATCCCGCAAAAAGTAGATAAACGCAAAAAATATCAGTACATACATATTTATCGTCTTAAAATTTATCATTTTGATTTCGTTGTTTTTGAGTATAGCTTCGGGAGTCAAATTTCAAATTGCATTACAATAAGTATAAATTCCAGGGGCGTAGTAAGAAGTTTTTTTAGAGGGGGGATAAGTTATAATTAAATAAATGAGTCATATATTAAATATTGGAGTATACTCAATTGAACCGTTTTACTGAGTGATTACTGATAATATAAAATATTTCAAACCAACAGATCAATAGATTAATTAGAAATAATATTCACAATTTAATTTAACCCTTAACCCTACAACTGTTTATGCTAATGTTTTGCAATGCCTGAATGCCAAGCCATTTCGGTGCATGTTGCAAGCATTTTTTTCAAAAATTCACCAAATATCACCAAGTAATTATACCCCGATCCAAAAGTGTTTCATAACTTTTTTGGAGAGAAAGGTTTAAAAATGTATGTATGGCAGGAAATAATTGATTAATCTATTGATGTACAATTTTCAAAGTTATTAGCTCAAGAAACAAACAATGTTGAGTAACGGAAGAAAATAGTTCAACTTTATAGGCCTACATAAAAAGTAGTACACATTCTTTGTAATTAAAAATTTTTTTTAATAGACTATAGTTCTAAATAGAAGTGTATAAAAATATATATCAATTTCAATAAAAAAAAAACACCAGTTTTTATGTTCCTACTATAAGACTGCTAACAAAACTAGGCCTCTAGTTTCAATAGTAATTTAGGAATATATGCTTTGCTAAAAAATGAAATATTATTATAACAAAGTGTGTAGAATAAATCATAGAATTGAACTCTATACTTCAAAATTATACCAAACTAACAAAGTTCTCATGGGCGAAATCTATACATTTCCTGTCTCTTTCTAGACTATGGGAACACGCATGTCGAATAAAAGACCGTGAGGACAGCGCATGTTCAACAAATGTCTATATTTCCCAGGACTATGTAGGTTAGAGTTTTCTCTTCAAAACGATATAACGATATAAATATCACTATACAAACATATCGAATTGAAATATGTTTTCTCATTGGTTGAAAACTGTCCAATTGCAAGGGTTTACAGAAAACTTTATATTTTCGAAACTATGAGAGTGACGACTGATTGGAAGGCAGTTTTAGAAAGTTAAAATCTTGACGAATCCAAAAGTACGACCCCTTCTCACAGTGACAAAAGCGGACAAAATTAGTCTACAGTGAATCAACCTGTGTATATTTTTAATTTACCAAAAGTAACTTCTTAACTTTATTTGTCGATATTACTAGTTGAGGTAATAGATTGAGATCCAGTGCTTCCACCGTTTGATGATTTCGGACTCTTAATCAACCAATTATCCATTTTGAATGAAGTTGCGTTCTACTGAGCAGTTCAGCTTGGCTCGTACAGATAAGAGTGAGTAAAAGAGAGGAGCAGAAACAAATACGCGATACAATGTAAACTGTGCTGGACAGGCTGCGCCTAGGCGTTAATGTTTTTTTTTTTTTTTTTTTTTTTGTCTCACCGATCTTAATGTAGCAACGTAGATAATACGTTTTTCATTGTCAATATAATAATAATAAATGGTCTTGTAATCGATGGTGAAGCGTACACATTCTCATTGTGCTCCAAAAGAAAAAAAGCTATTATTATTTCTGATCATTCTGATCTGCTATTCATTTTTTTTTTAAATTTATATTGGCAAACATGATTATGTCAACATTTTCGGGAGGGGGTTTGTACCCCCCCCCCCCCCCCGTTACTACGCTACCGATAAATTCTAATTAGTGTTTGACAGTGGGGTACTACGTCTAGCTTTATACCATTGGAATTATTGTAAGAATACATTCAAAGTAGTTGAAAGACAAAAAATACACGAGACATACACCTGGCTAGTTGGAGAACTGATTAAAAGTCAACCGCAGATAAAAGAGTTAGGTTAGGATTTAATAAGTAAGCAGCTGTGACGGGACCCTGAGGCATCCCGCACAGGTATCCAATTTACTTTCGCGAATATCAAGGTCAACAACCTGCAGTGCTTTGAATAGAACGCGTCATTTCTTTTTTCGACATCCTTTTCTAATATCGATTCTTACCATTCATCTGCACTACCATTCAGTTGGGAAATGCAACTGAACTCATGTTTTGAAAGTTGCGTTACACGAAAAGAAAAGTTAAGAGTTTAGTAAAATGATTTGTAAAAAATAGGAGATTTATTACCAGCATTGCAAAAACCAGTAACGTTCATAACTTAAATTACAGAACCTGTAAATTAATAATTCCCCCGACATTTTCGTTTTATGATTTAAAACGGTTATCTATATCGATTCAGTGTTAGTGTTTGTGAAAATGTTATAAAAACTTGTATTTAAAATACCCTTGTTTAGACACAACTACAAGGATGAAAAGTAGTGATAACTTCACTATAACCAGTAATCTTCACAGTATGTTTCTCTAATCCACACAAGAAACTGTTTACACTTTGGGATTAGCAAGTACAATTTAGGAGCTAACATCGTGTTAATGAACGGTACGGTGCTGTGAGGAAACTACCATCAAACTTTGTATTACAGATGCCTGCTTAGCAACGAAAAATGTATTTGAAAGGAATATTAAAACTTTGAATTCTTAATTTTATTCTGTACTTATAAAAAAAACTACCTGTTACCTAGTATTATTGATTTATAAAGCAATTTATTAAGACAAATAAGAAATTAGTTTTTCCCTTCTTTTGAGGAACGTTTTACTATTTTACTAAACAAAAACTATAGTATAAAACGTTGCTTCTTATTTAGCAATTAGTGTCTGAAGTAGTGTTAACATTATTTACAAATTTTATAACTCTACACCATTTTAGGAGTTGTAACTTTCTGAGTAAAATATAAAGTTTTAATAAGTATTATCAATTTAACCCAAACAGTCAAGTTTATAAAGGTGTAACTTTTCGTATTTTATCGCTGATACAAGTAAACTATGGGTGCACAATTTTATTTCAAAAGTATTTTATTTTTATGAATTTATCGCGTGGGAAATGTGACAGAGGTGCCGAAAAAAGTAAGGACAATTATGAATGAAATAAATACTCAACTCATACTTGTATAAGTGACAAAGGCTACAAAATGTTTGGTAGCCAAAATGAATTTGGCTACAAATTCATAAACATGATTGTTTGGTCAAATTTTATTAAAACTGTTGAACACTTTGAAAAAAAAAGTAATAAATCCTTAATTATCAACTATCAATTATCCTTATTATTAAATTCCAATAAATATTTAATCTAATTTCTACAGAGTTGTAAAGTTTGCTGTCTATAATAAAATATAGTAGTTGAATTAATTGTGCAATTTTTTAACACACATATACTGTAATATTTCCTGGATACCATAGTTAGGATAATATTCCCACTTTACAAAGCTGAGTAGAACAGATAATGAGCGATAAAGTTACAACTACTTTGTTTATCAAATCAGGTTAAAACGTGAAGGATTTTACTTACATTAAGTACATGCAAGATATATCACCAGGCAACAACCGTTATGAGTTCAATAAACCTACCTGAAACAAAAGAAAGAATAATATATAACTAATGCTCATACCGTTACACAACAGTATTTTCTCTCTGGCATCACACATACATAACATTAACCAAGTTTCATTTCCCTTTCAGATGTGACTTTGCGTAACAAACTGTTTAACTTTAACAGTTGTAGTCTGCAATCATAATTATGTTATAACTGTTTTTAAAGAAAATTCAAATAGAGTATAAAGTGTTTTACAGTTCTTTATTTGTTTGTAAAAGTGCCATCGATTAACAACAACCATTTACGAATTGCTGATATAAAAGTTATATTAAGTATTAACATGGTTTGAGTTTTATTCCAAGGTAATTTATTGTTTCTGTTTAAAAACCAGTGCTTCTTTCTTTTTTTTTCAATAAAATGTCTTTTGTTCCGTTTGTCTATATTTATTTTGTAGTTTTAACGACATATTAAAAATTGGTAGTGTAACACGTCTGCGTTACAGAATATTCAAGTTTAAAGATAAGAAAAATCGAACTATCACTTCCATATTTCTGATTTCATTGGTTTTACGTACTACTTAATATTTTGCACTTAACTTTATGCTACATCAAGCCGATCAGTTCAGAACAAAATATTTGATGAGTGCTACACGTACGTTTCAATTAGCCCTGAACAAATAAGACCGGGCTGTTGCCAGTAGAATGAAATCACCGCAATCAGTGTCTTCTTCGTTGCGTGAACAAGTAGTTTCTATAGACTGTCTGTTATTTGACTAAAGTGTGGGTGTGTGAGTCACCAAAATTCAAATAAATCGATCACGCAGCTGAGGTGAGTTGAGCAAATTTCCAGAATTAAGTTTATATGTTTTGGGTTTCAACCAACTATCTGGGAAATTGATCTACTCACGAAGGCGCTGAAATATACGAAATATACCAGGTGTTCGAAAAGTCTGGAATCGGTTTAATATTTCGTATATAAGGAAAATTTAAACGTAGATGTGATTGAGGAACCTACTCTATTAAAAAACACTATTTTATTAAGATTTCAAAAAAATTATCCGCCATCTTGGATCCGCCAATTTGAATGTAACTTTTTTTTTTTTTTAATGGGAAGGTGGTAATGTAATACATCATTTCGATGTAAATTTTCAAGAGAAAATCAACGGGGAAATTTGCACATCCATATCTTTAACCGATTAAAAATGGCGGGGAAAAACAACGAAATCGTGTTTTCCGATGTTGCCCCATTTTGCTGTACTATTATTTTTTAAATATTTATTGTTATTCTTTTTGTATTTAGAATTAAATAATTCGACCACGCAGCTGACCCGCTGACGTGAGTTGAGCAAATTTCCAAAATTAAGTTTATATGCCTATGTTTTAGAGTTTCAACCAACAATTTGTGAAATGGGTCTACTCACGAAGGCGTTGAACAGCTTTCTGTGTGTACGCAATATATTAGTAGAATTTGTTTGCGAATAGTGGCCTCGCAAGTTTGCACCACTTGGCTTCGAACCGGGTACTTTTATGGTATTTTACGTTTTGGTCGATTTTAGGGGAACCAAGCGAGCTATAAGGTCGCGTAAAAAAACAAAATGTGCAGAATAACATCCTACATTTATATTTTTAGATAAAAAAAACTGTAAACAAATTTCATTCACGTAGTAAAAATCTCAAAAAATAGTTACTTTCGGTCACAAAACGTACTTCCGGTTGTTGGATTTTTTTGGCTAACGAACTCGTCCGAGCTACGTAGACAACCAACACGTGTACCAAATTTGGATCAAATCAGACTTAAAATGCGGCCGCTAGAGTGCGAACATATATATATAAGGGCCACTGCAATAGCTCATTTTTCCTATGGAAATTCGCTAGTAAGCTTTCAAACTATATGCCATATGCCACACAACGATATTTGGTTGATCCACTCGAAATCAATTTTGAAAAAATCAAAATGGCGGTAACTCAAACATTTGAAATACTCCCAAATATCAAGGCCAGTGTACGAAGTATATTAGTAGAATTTATTGGCGCATTTGTGTTCCACTCGTAGCGGAAAAACTCGCTTTGTGAGTTTGTACCTTATCCTTAAGGCCTCGGCTCATGGACTGCTTCGCTTCGCTCACAACGTCATCGGTCTCGATCAGAAGATGCCTCCACGGTAAAATCCCACACAAGGATTTGAAACAGGTAGACTACTAGTATGGTATTTTACGTTTTGATCGATTTTGGAGGAACCAAGCTAACTTTAAGGTCGTGTAAAAAAAATAAAATGTGCAGGATAATTTCCTATATTTATTTTTATAGATAAAATCCCCAAAAGTTTCATTCTAGTGCGAAAAATGTCAAAAAAATAGTTACTTCCTGTCTTTTTAGACGTGCTTCCCGTTGTTGGATTTTTTTGATAATGAACTCGTCCGAGCGACTGCGACAGCCAACGTGTGTACCAAATTTTGACCAAATCGGACTTAAAATGCTGCCGATAGAGTGCGAACTCATATATACGCATATCATTTTTAATGAGACTCCAAAACATGTTCTGAGGACTATGATCGGTGCACATTTAATTAAATTGTTGAAGTTACGTGTAGGTTAATGTCATACTTAGGCATAATGTGAGATATAAAGGTTACCACCTCTTGTTAAACGACAAAATAAACAATTGCTCGAATGCACTGTTTAATACTGTAATCAAACTAAGGAAAGAAGGGATCAAGAGACACGACCAGTTCAATGTTTAGTCACTTATCAGTGACCGTCCGGATCATCCACTCTTCTCTTGTTACGACAATACCAAAGGGGTTAAAAAAAGCAGCGAACATTCGTTACCGGCCGGTATGTGTTTTAAGTGTATATGTGTACCGCGTATAATGTGTAATTGTGTTATTGTTTTAATAAATTTTAGTTAAATTATTCCCTTGAAAAAACAATATGAGACAGATAATAAGACGACGCCTCAGAATGGCTAAACAACTTCTTCCCAATAACGGTGTCTAAAATCTGACGATGACTGTATGACAGTCGAAACTAGTTATCCACACGGATAAATACATTGGATTTTTCGACGGAATGTAACCTTTATATATACATTAAAGTTATAGCCATTATTAAATACTATATTTTGTTTCTCCTGTTCCAAAAACGTTTAAGATGCCATTTAAACTTTGTAGCTTTGTAGACTTTGTAGCTGATTGGTTAGAGTATCAGACCCTGAAACTTTATCTCTGTAAAATGCGACTTTATAGCTGATTGGTTAGAGTATCTGCCCTGAAACTTTATCTCTATAAAATGTGACTTCGTAGCTGATTGGTTAGAGTATCTGACCCTGAAACTTTATCTCTGTAAAATGCGACTTTGTAGCTGATTGGTTAGAGTATCTGACCCTGAAACTTTATCTCTGTAAAATGCGACTTTATAGCTGATTGGTTAGAGTATCTGCCCTGAAACTTTATCTCTATAAAATGTGACTTTGTAGCTGATTGGTTAGAGTATCTGACCCTGAAACTTGAGGGCTCCAGTGCGATTCTGAGTGAAAACCATGAATGTTTAGTAGGAATGAAAAAATAAAACAATAGCACACCATCCGTGCTTTTCGAATTAGAAAAAACAAACAAAAGGGGAGTCGTGTTTGGAATACTTACAACTACTCTTTAAGTTCCTTTACCGATATTTTGAAAAAAATGTACTTGCTGGTAGTCAAGCAAGACGTCAGTTAAATGCATAGTGAGTCTTCAATTACATATTACTGGCGTACGTGTTTTAAATGGTTTTATTTTCTTTTGATGTTCGAGATTCTAGTAGCTCTCAGCAGTATCAAGTAACAAAAGCAAGGTCTATACCTTGCGCAAAGATTCGTGGCGGCTGAGAGTTTAGGACGGTCGGGGAGGTGACCCTACCCTAATTAGCCCTCGCTCGGCCGCTCCGGGTTATGGTCATAAGTCACCTACTGAGCTCAAGGCACAGTCGGTAAAATTTTTTGCATTTCGCCATAGAGTGTAAAAATAACGTCATTTTTGTAATCTGCACCAAATAACAAGAACATTAAGTCCAAACACGATATAATTGCTATGCTATTAAGTATTCACTTAGTTTTAAAATAAAAGATAGTTTACAGAATAAGATATATTTTTACGATTATTTACAAACTATAGCTATTTAGAATTTTGTACATGAAGTGTAATCCAGATTCTCACAGGAGCTAAATGTGAAACCATATCCCTGAAAAAGAAAATATTTTTAGCAACATGTAGTTTGTCAGACTAATTATTGATCAAATAAAGTGACAAGCAAAAAAGATTTTCTTAATTTTGGCTATTTACTAGTCAATTGTATATTAACCAATTATTTATGTGTCCTTTATCATATATATGTGGCTTGATTAGTGCTCTTTAAATAGGCGTATGTTTAAATAACAAGAACATTAAGTCCAAACACTGTATAATTGCGACGTAATTAAATATTCACTTTGTTTTAAAATAAAAGATAGTTTACAGAAGAAGATTAAGAATATTTAGTAACTAAAGCTATTAAAAATTGTACATTGAAAGTTTTTTTCAGATTTACATAAGCTGAAGTCGACGCGGTTACCTAACAACACTTTTAAGGCTCTCCTACACCTTGAAGAAAACTCCCGAGTGTGCTGTATGATTTCAATACGAAAGGTCTGTCTGAAGCCGCAAAATCGTTGAAACATGCAATCGTAATACCGTGTTTCGGATTCTATTTATAAATTAATAATCTGGGAAACTATTTTAAGTTATAAAGAAGGCTTTATATTTTTTACGTGTTAGCTTAAAATATGGAAATTATTGCTTAAAACTACCAAAAAATGCGTTAAACGTAATAGATTTTTACTCACTTAAACTGTTGATTAAAATGAGTTGCCGTCAATTTCTTTCAATTATGAGATATAAGACAAAAGCACAAAGCCTTTATGAACAATTAAAACTTGTGTTGTGGAATTTAAAAATAAGACAAACTATGTTACATTTTAATTAAAAATAAACAAGACATATTATAATTTAATAGTAGGCCTATTTATTGATAATATAACAGCCTACCAATACTAACAGCTGATTTCAAAATACAAAACAATTGTTTCTATTTCTAACTTTTTGGTTAGGTTTTTGATTAAGTATAGACCTCAGCCTTACTGGTTCTTTTAACCTTTATTATAAGTGCTGTTATAAAATATACGAAATAATTTGATTTGAATATTTAACATTATTTACTACCTTAGTTTTGAGGTTATTATTAATCCTACGACTTTATTATAAATAAATCATAACATATGTTTTTAGAAGGTTCCATCGGGGGGTTGGAGTGCGGATCGCGCTGTGGTCTCCCCTAGTTGATAAATAATTTATATTTTATCTACATATCATACACATTTAAATTCTAAACATATGCCTATTTAAAGAGCACTAATAAAGCCACATATATCTGATAAAGGACATACTAGTAAATAGTCGAAATTAAGAAAATATATTTTATTTGTCACTTTATTTGATCAATAACTAGTCTGATAAACTACATGTGGCTAAACATATTTTCTTTTTCAGGGATATTCTTTCACCTTCAGCTCCTGTGAGAATCTGGATAACACTTCATGTAAAAAATTGTAAATAGTTATAGTTTGTAAATAATCTTAAATATATATCTTGTTCTGTAAACTGTCTTTTATTTTAAAACAAACTGAATACTTAATAGCATCGCAATTATATCGTGTTTGGACTTAACGTTCTTGTTATTTGATGCAGATTACTAAAATGACGTTATTTTTGCACTTTATCCCGAAATGCAAAAAATTGTACCGACTGTGCCTTAAGCCCAGTAGCCGAGTCATGACCATAACCCGGATCGGCCGAGCGAGGGCTAATTAGGGTAGGGTCACCTCCCCGACCGTCCTAAACTCTCAGCCGCCACGAATCTTTGCGCAAGGTATAGTTTCAGATGCACAAGGTAAAAATATTCAGTGTGCAAAGTATTAGTGTAAATACTTGGTTTTAATTTACCTCCCCCCCCCCACTATTTCGCACCTAAAGAATATAAGGAAATAATTTTTAACCAGATTCGTTTTTGAAGACATATTAAAAGTAAATAAAAGTAAGGTCTTTTGAAAGTTAATATTAAAACAACAGTTTTACTTACTTGGTCCAGTTTTAAGATGGTGTACGAAATGTACTTTTATTTATTATTAATGAACAGTTTTATTTTCAAATATTTACCAAATATTGCACATGATACATCCTTTCCAACAATGACAAATATTTACCAAATATTGCAAGTAACTCATCCTTTCAAACAGTGGCAAATATTTACCAAAAATTGCCAAATCATACATCCTTTTAAACAAAACGACAAATATTAACCAAATATTGCAAATAACACATCCTTTCAAACAATGACAAATATTTACTAAATATTGCTAATGATATATCCTTTCAAACAATGACAGATATTTACCAAATATTGCAAATGATACATCCTTTCAAACAAAGACAACATTAAAAAAATATATAGAACAGCAAGGAAATGAAAAGATCACATGTAAAAGTTTTAAAATGTCTATGTAGGCTCTTAAAGCTTAACATTTTTGTATCTAAACTTTGGCAACATCTCCAAATATTTCTAAATAGCGGCAAAAAATCTGAATTTTACGTTTAAATGGCACCTTTTTGTTCGAAAATACAAATTTATTGAGATTATAAATAAATCTGCATTAGATATTATATTTAAAAAAAAATACAACCAGTTAATAATTATTGTTATGATAGTTTGAAACTAATAGTCTACTCTTAATTTATTTCCTGATTTTTTTAATGTACTTTAAAGTGACGTCACACTCGACCTATGTTTAGGTTCGAAATGACTTCAAAAACTACCTTAACCGCTAAAATTTGCATTTTGGGGCACTGGGTTTTGACAACAAACATACGTATTTTTTTAATACTCTTTAGGTGTGAAATATTTCAGTTGAAACCAAGTGTCTAAGTATGCCACAGGGTGGTTTGTTACAATCTAAAATACTATAATACCTTTATCAGTCATTTTTGGGTTACCTGTTTTCAAAGTATTTGACCTTTAAAAAGTAACCCACGGAAGTGTATAGCATACACAATTAATTACATAGATAAAATTGAACACACTAAGTCTAAATAAATTCCTAATATAAGTAGTAAATTATTTCAAAATGTTTTGAATATTTTGCCCAAGCTTGGCTTAAAGGAAAAGGGACATTGGGCTATTAATGGATTTTCTAAGAAACTTGTAGTTTCAAAATGTCTCGCGTATTATTTAAATCGAGTTTAAAACTTTACGAAGTCGCAAACAAAATTGACAGGACTGAAAAAAGATAAAGTCTGAAACGACAGAGCAGCGAAACAATGGATGCCAAAACGGATCGATGCGCTCAGGCAAGCCCTTCCTCTCTAGTGACGGAACTTAAATTTACTGAGCAATTTGTCCCTTAATGAATAGACAGCCTCATGTCATGAACTTATTATTAGACAACTAAAAATAATAAATGATGTGAGTATTACCGTCTTGGTTTTAATTAAAAATACAAATTTAATACAATAAATTAAGTCACTGATAGATTGCTTTAAATAACTAGTCTACTTTTATTTACGCAAATATAAAAATTGTTTCATCATAAGTATGTAATACAAGGGAAAACCCACACCTTGTAATACATGCATGCTTCGCTCTTACGGTTGTGAACGCGACAGTTTAATATAGCCTTTATTTTAGGTAGGCAGTTACACGTTTGCTTCATAACACAGATATTGATAAAGATGTACAGATGTTAGCATTTCTTCCTAAACAGAAAGAAATCAACTTCTTATAAAATGTGGGCGTAGAAACTTTAAGCTCTAGAAGAACTGATATTATTAGAAGTTAACTTTCTTAAACTCTCTTTGATTTATTAACAACTTTTATATAATAAAACACAAGACAATTATTTCAGTTTGAACTCGAGATACGTACACCCAAGTTGTTGTTTTTAACCCCCGACGCAAAAAGAGGTTGTTATAATAAGTTAAACGTGTGTATAATATGTCTGTGGCATCGTAGTTCCCAAATGGATGAACCGATTTTGATTTAGTTGTTTTGTTTGAAAGGTTACTTGATCGAGAATGTTCTTAGCTGTGATTCAAGAAATTCTGTTCAGGCGTTTGAACATCAGCTCTTTTCTAGTTGATGTGTCGGGGGTTTTTTAATTTTCTTGTTATAACTAGAGCGATGTGAATTATTATAAAACTTAAACATTATTAAACTTTATTATTAAAACAAAACAAAAAGATTAAGCCAAAATACAGTCAAATGCCTACTTTCATCACTCAAATTCAGCAAAAAAAGTTTTTCTGGCTTTATAGTTGTAGTTTCTCAAGTGTAAGGATTTCCATTCTTTGCCTCATATCGTGATTGCTACATCTGTGATAGGTCTACATAGTGGTTTCTGTAGGAGAAGTGACTACACATTTGTCTAAAGACAATGTCACAAAGCAGAGTACGAGCTTTCGTTTAACTAACAAACACTAAAAGACGACATTTCTTGCAGTAAAGTAAAATTTTTAGATATAACGTGCGCCCAGACTTGTAATCTCAGAGTTAATCGACCACCATACTTATAGCCAGTAATGTTTTCTACATTGATATATTTTGTTAGTCTATTTAATATTGTGTATGTTGGCAATAGTGCATGGATGTTGTTTTAAAGATTATTAGGTTTACTATTGAATAAACGTACAGCGTACAGTACAAGTCACGAAGTTGGCAACAACACAAACTTTCTCAAGAAGGGATTAATGACTTTCCACGCTTCCGTGAATACAATTCTAGCTTGATGGTAAAAATACAGCATTGATTTTTGAGATGAACACGATGTGATAAAATATTTTGATTTTTAATATTAAAACCAAACAATCTAATTATACTACCTCTTTTATAATTACAGCTGTACAAGTAACAAAGATGA
>JAGFPH010000208.1:632380-644022 GCA_018207615.1 Philaenus spumarius
AATCAGGAAAATGGTTCAAACCATTCAAAAATGGTTGATGTGTCTTTTGATATTTCTCCCACTGTCCAGTGTCACGATGTAGTGTCTTTTACCTAGATTCTTCTTTATCAGTCCAAACTGCCATACTTGTCTGTTGTTGCTGAATATTTGAACTTGTACTCTCTCCCCTTCTTGAATTGAACGGACGGGTTTTGAAACTGGTAGGTTAGCTTATTTTGGTGCTTTGGTAAGGGAAAATTGCATCTAGTCGGATTCTTAGTTTTCTGTTTAGGTACAATTCAGCAGGTGTCTGGTTACTAGATAATGGATTAGCTCTGTAGCGGAATAAGATTCTTCACACTTTTTCAGTCAATGTTCCGGGTTCTTCATAAGCTGATTTCAGTTTGTTTTTTAAAGTTTGGACGTTGCTATCGGCAAGACCATTCGTTGCTTGATGTCCAGGGGCAATAAACTTTTGGAAAATTCCGATATTCTTGGAATAAGTTCTGAACTCTTCACTCGTAAAGATTGTTACGTTGTCTGAAACACATTCTTTTGGATATCCATGTGTTGTGAATATCTTGTTCAGAAGCTTGATTGTGTTTGAAGATGTGGGTGCTTCCTTTAAAACTTTGATTTCAGCCCATTTCGATTTTGCATCAATACATACAAGAAAATAGTGATTTTCAAAAGGGCCTGTGTAGTCTATGTGTATTCGGTCACAATTGTTTTCAGGTAGGTTCCATGGATGTACTGGTACTTTAGGAGGGCTTGTTTTCACTAGTGCGCAACTTTTACAGTCCTTTACAAGTCTTTCAATTTCCCCATCAATTCCTGGCCAATAAACGTAGCGTCGAGCTAGTTGTTTCATCTTAGTTATACCCAAGTGGGTTTCATGAGGTTCACTGAGAACTTCAGAGCGTAAAGTTAGTGGAATTACGATTCTATCTTTTCGAAACAAAATACCATCAAGTAAGGTGTATTCTGAGTCTATAGAGTTGTTTTTCAGGTTTTGGCATATTTCATTCATATCCTTGTCTTTTGCAGTTTCTTCTTTGATTGTATTTGTGGTTATTTGATAGTTTGATATTTGAAAAATTGATTGAAAATATATCTGGTTTACCTCTTCTCCAACTTGTTGATCTATTGAATTACTGCATGACTTTACTGGAGCTCGTGACAAACAATCCACATTTTGATTATCACTTCCTTTCTTGAAGTGGACGATGTAGTCAAATCCTGAGAGAAATGAAACGTAGCGCAGTAGGCGAGCTGAAGTCATTTGTGGTAAGGCTTTGTTTTGGTGGAAAATCCGTGTCAGTGGCTCGTTGTCTGTAACTAGGATGAATTTCTCGCCAATTAGATAGTTGTAAAAATGGTTCACACCAAAAATGATTGCCAATGCCTCTCGATCAAGTTGACTGTAGTTCATTTCACTTGTATTAAGAGAGCGGAAAGCGTAAGCTATTGGTCGCTCAACACCTTTAACTTCATGACTTAGTACAGCTGCAACACCTGTTGGACTTGCATCAGTAGTCATGATGAGGGGTAGATTAGGGTCAAATGGAATGATCACTCGATCGCTGCAGAGTTCTGATTTGAGTTTGAGAAATGCTGATTCACAAGTAGCTGTCCATATCCATAGTTCTGATTTTTTGAGTAGACATCTGAGTGGAAAAGACATTGTAGAAAAATCAGGAACAAATCTTGAGTAATAGGTTACTAAACCTAAAAATCTTTTGAGTTCTTTAACATTGTGTGGGCGTGACATGTTTTCAATTGCTTGAATTTTGATTAGAGGTTTACTGATTTTGTTATATTGAACAACATGACCAAGATATTCCACCTTTTCAGTCATAAATGTACATTTGTTTCGGTTGACATGTAGGTCATAGTCAGAGAGTCGTTGAAGTCATGCTCGAAGGTTTTGTATGCACTCATCGAATGTATTTCCATGAACGATGATATCATCAAAGTATGCTTCCGTTTTCTGTAGGTCTATAATAACTTGAGAAATAATACGGTTGAATTCTGCTGGAGCCGTTTTTATCCCAAAACTGAGCCTGTGAATCCTGTATGTACCTCTGTGTGTCGAAATTGTTTGAATCTTACTACTGTCTTCATCAACTTGAATATGTAAATAAGCTTTAAATAGATCAAGCTTACAAAAGTACTTGGAATTCCGAAGACTGTTGAGTACGTCATCGATGCGACGTATGGGGTAGTTTGCTTGTACCGACCTGTCGTTAACCCCACATTTCTAGTCAACGCACAGGCGGATCCCTCCGTTAGGTTTAGGAATAACAACCAGAGGTGTTCCCCAATCCGATGCTGTAACTTTCGATATGATTCCTTCTGCTTCAAGTGTATCCAATTCACTTTCTACTTGTTCTCGCAGGGCATATGGAACATCTCTTTCCCGTGTAAAGATTGGTTTCGCATTGTTACATAGTTGTAAGGATACTTTGAAATTCGGGACGCAACCTACTTTTTCTTCGAAAGTTGGAGCGAAATTGCTTAGAACTTTGTTTACTGATTCTATGCTGTGAATAGGAAAGTGATTTGAAGGTTGCTTGAACATTTCGTCATGTACATGACGAAGCTCGATTTCTAATCCTCAAATCCACTGTCTGCCTAAAAGAGCGCCGTGTCCTACGGGTACAATGTGTAGTTCACCATTGATTTGTTTACCATTCAGTCACGGTAACAGTTTTTCAGTCACTTATTGTTTGATAAGTAACAGTCACGGATACCTTTCCGACAGGCTTAATTATGTTACCTGTGTAAGATCGAAAACAAACATTGGAACTTTCTATGGGCAAACCTAGCTTTAGTTTGTTGTAATCACTTTCTGAGAGTAGTGAAAACTTTGCACCGGAATCAACCTCAAAACATTGGTTCCTGCCATTTAATTTAACATCAATCAAGTATTTGTCAAGTTCAGGAGTCATTTCAAATAAGTCGATAATGTCATAGGTTGGGACTGGGATAGTTTGATCGAACCATAAAGTTTGACTTTCAGTAGGCCTATTGAAACATGGTTCAACTGAATCTACTTTTGAGTTTTTGAGCAGTGATTGTATACAAACTCTTGATACATGTCCTTTCCTTTTACAGATGTTGCATGAGAGCTTATTGAAGTCTACTTTACATATACTTGCTTTGTGATTGTTGTTACCACATCGTAAACATAGGTTTTCAATTCCCAAAGCCTTGGAGTCAACATATCGTTTTCTGGTATTGGATCTAGATCTGCTTACTGAGTTGAATCGTCTGTTTCCTCTTGAACGAGCTCTGGAATTTCTTGAACTGCTGGAAATGGCATTAGTAGTCTCGCTAAAAGTGAAATTGTTTGAACTTGATGTCTGATTGGGCTTAGAAAGTTCTTTGCTATCAATTTTTGATGCTTCTAGAGCAATCGCCTTGTTAAGTATATCATTGAAACTAGAAAGATTAGATTTTAAAATTTGTTCTTTAAGCCAATCGTCTCGAAGACCACGAATGAACTGGGCTCGTAAAAATACATCTGAGATTGAATTTGTTTTGCCACATTCGCATTTTACTGTAAATTCACAGTCGGCTAAGTCTCGTTGAAGTGAGGCTACAAAATCCGAAATTGACTGGCCATTCTTTTGATAAATGTTTAGAAAGTAGTCTTGAGAAACAACTACATTTTTCTTGGGAACAAGCATCTGTGTTAGAACCTTGATAAGATCATCGTAAGTTAAGTTTTTGATTGGTTTTTCTGGGCCTAGAAAAGCTGATAGGGCATTGTAATGTACTGACCCAATAGATACACACAACAGTTGAGCAATATACTTTCCTTTTTAGTTAACCCTTTCATTGTATAGTAATTTTCAAAACGTTCTATGTAATTAGAAAACTTTTCACGTTTAGGTTCAAAATGAGAAATGTTTATAAAACTTACCGATCCTTCGGGTTTTTCTTGCTTTGCATACCTAAGTGTAAAAAGTTGTAGAAACTGTTGTTGCTGTTGTTTTTGAAAAACTGCTAAGAACTCCTTGAATTTCGTAGCATCCATTTTGAAATAGGCTTGTACGATTTGTAGGCCTGATTGGGTAATGTAAACAAATTGAAACTGTTTGAATTGTAGTTATGTAAAAAAAAACAGTAAATTAGGCTACATAAGTGTTTACCTTGTCGCCAAAAAGTGTCGTGACCAAGTGTTTAAAGTACACACACATTAGAATACATTATTGTCTTTTATTACAAAAATATAAACTTGAAGGGTTGCTAAGCAACAAACAAAACTTAAAAGTCCTGAACATTATCGTAATAGAAACAGCTGATTATAGGATACCTATACAACACATCTGAATATAAACATAGATCATAACAAACTTAATAATAAATAATAATAATAAATGTATTTATCTCAATCTGCTACAAATTAACAACAATCATTCCTTTTTTTTTATACAAAACTAGCTGACCCGTACGGCGTTACCCGTGGTTGTTGGTATTTTCAGTCTTTTTGACGTAATTGTAATTCTTTTTAAGTGTTCGTTGAATACCTGTGCGTATCCTACTGTGGTCATGAAAAAAAGTCTACGCTATTTAGGAAAGCACTGAAAATTGTATTCCTGTAAACTACTATCTAACATTAAAAAGCTTTAAATATATCGTTTTAATTTATAGTTTTTACTAAGTTTGACTTTCACTTAATTTCATTGACAATGTTGCGAGCACCTACGGCCTTAGAGGAAGCTACGTACCAAATTTCATTCCAATTCGTTCTTATAGGGATTTTTAGTAACTTTGACCCCCCTCCCCAAACCACCCTAAAATTTCGAATTTCTTTTAACCCTTTCTTAGCGAGGGTTTAAATTAGCTGGGGGTCGTAGAAAAGATATTTGAATCACTTTGTATCATCCGCGTCAATTTAGGATGTAACAAACTGGTTCAAATAGAGTTTGTAATTTTAAATGTATAGACCTAATTAGTATAAGATATATATTGTTTAGTATTTAAATATACAATATACAGTATATATCAAAATAAAGCTACGAATGTGATATTTTAATGGCATTTAGTTTAATTCAGATGGTTTGTTTAGTTTTCAATAAAATATGTTTAAACTCGTGTATGTTTATGGTTATGCATGGTGTCAAATAATTTGTTTGTTATTATTATTATTGATAGCGAAAATATGTTTTGAAAAGTATTAAAAACTTCATAGTTATGATATATTTTATATAAACAATATTTTAAGCAGCATATCTCTAAGTAGGCCTATATAGATATTTAATAATCAATGTTTGAGTTGAATTATAATTCTGTAAGCATTTTTATTTGTGTTTGTTTATAGTTTTTCAATCTAACCTTAAAAAGCTGTTTGTTTTGAAGAGTATTAAAGTGATTATAAATTTGCTAAGTAATGTTGCTATGGTAATACATGTAAACAAACATAAGCTTTTATACGAACAGCTGTTTTTTTGTGAGCTAAGGTTTTGAGTTCATACAATAAGCAATGTGAATAATGGTGAGAGGGCTTTCGCGAGTGGGCTCTCCAAACGAAGGTGAGTGTCGGCTCGGGTAGCGAGTAGGCTCTCGGAAATCATGTGAATAAAGATTTGGAGAAAACCAGCGAGTGCCCACTCGCCTAGTCAATTGTTTGCGAGTGGGCTCTCGCTGTTCATAAACAAGTAGTAACTTAAAACCCCCTCCTCCAATCATTTCTCATGGGAAACAGTTGTTTTGACAACGAGCAGTCATCACTCATCAGTGTGTATATAACGTGGTTAAACGAGAAAGTTAGTCTATTTAGTTTATTCCTTAGTACTAACCCTTTTGAAAAATGGAAGACCATTCAAAGAAAATAATTAACTTTGACAGCAATGAAAACCAACAAAAGTTCGTTTTGATTATAAAATCTTTTCCAATCTTGTTGGAAAAATCTATGTTACCAGAGGTCAAAAAGAAAAGAAGTTTGGCGATTCAAGACGTGAAAAGACTTGTCGAATCAGACATAGGTGTAAGCTTGACAGAAGGACAGCTATGGACAAAATTGCAAAATATGAAGTATCGATTGAAAAGGAAAGCAGATGTCAACAAGACTGGAAACAGAAAAATCATTTTAAAACCTTGGGAAGAAGAATTTTTGAATTTTCTGGAGAGTGATGAGAATCCTTTAATCGTCAGAGTAAAACGTTAGTTTATAAAGTAATAATCATACATTTATCAAATATTTACAATATTTATATATTTTTTTAAATGTAACAAAGAACAAACTTAAGCAATGAAACAAGTTATAGCTATGTGTACAGTCTTTGGGAATATGTGTACAGTCTATGGCACCTATAGCTGAAGGAAAATTGTATTTTTCCCGCCATTTTCCCATGTCTACTTCCATTTCATCATCGTTGGAGGGAAATTTTATCCAAACATTGCTCTTCCTAACAATAGCATTCATACCATTTTGGATAGTTTTTGTTGCCGTTGACCTGTGACACCCTATGTCCTCGCCCACTCCTGCTTGGAATCCAGGATCACCAACATACCTTATTAAAGTCTTCATTTTTTCAAACTTACTTAAAGCCCCACCACGATTGGTCTCTTCACCGTTCAAAAAGTGCTCACTCATCCATTCAACATTCTGCAAACTGAACCTGTATAAAGTCTTCACTAGTTTCGCGACGGGCTACATAAATTTTGTGTCTCCTAATCGGCATAAACTCGGCCATAGCTACTCACTCAACAAGGGCGAGTGTCCTACTGATGAGACTCGCAAATCTTAGAGAGGGCACTCAGGCAGCTGAGTGTACACTCGGCATTATTCACCTGATAACTGGAGAGCCCACTCGCAGGTCAATAGTTTACTCGAGGGGGTGAGAGCCCTCTCGTCGTTGGTGCCGAGTCTGTTCTTATTATTCACCTGAACCTGAGTGGCCACTCGGAAAAAACGATAATTAAGTGCCTACTCACGATTATTCACATCACTTATTAAATGCTGTTCAGTTTCTTCCAAATTTGAAACTTTTTCGGGAAACTTTTCAAACTTTTCTTTACATATAAACCTTCTATGAACTACTACAAACATTTTAAGACCAAAAATAGCCAAATCGGTCCAGCCATTCTCGAGTTTTAGCGAGACTAACGAACAGCAATTCATTTATATATATATAGATATAGATTACACAAAAGTCACCAAAATACAAAAATAACTAAACAAGTGTCCAAAATATTACAAGTTCAAACACTGTAATAAACTTGCCAAGACTGATTTCAACGTAACACTAAATACATAAAAACTAAATATTATATATATTATAAGATTTATACATACAAAAATAGGAGAATGATACATACAAAAATAGGAGAAAAAACTAAAGAAATAAAAACTTGTGCAAGAGGTTTCTACTGAAGTTGTTATTCCGCCTCCACTCCTGTAACGAAAAAGGAAAGTAGGCCTACCATACATACAATTTCCTCTGCTGAAATTTAAGCAATACATAATTTAATTAAAGTAAAAACAGTAGGTACTTGGTGAAACTCCATAATAGGATACAAAAACCACTAGGTATAATTTCACAAATAAATTAGAATGACACAGGATTTAACTGACCAGTCCTTAGTTTTGAGAAAAATGAGTTTGAAGTTTTGCTTTTTTATTGTACTTACATTTGTTTTTCTATCAACTTGAAATTTTCAAGTTGACATAGTAATTGCATTGTAAATATGGACATATTTTTTAAATATTGGATGATTAGTTTTTTTAGAAAATAATATTGCTTTTTTACAGTTAGAAACTTATCTTTAAACAGTTTAAAATTTGTAGAAGGCAAGGTTCCATCTAGTGTAGTTAAAACCTTGTCCACCTAAGTGATTTAAAGTGTTTTTAAAAGGATAAAATGTTGGTTCTAACAGGCCAGATACAACTGTGTCATTCTTTGAGATAGGCGCTTCACAGTTGAAAATAGTAACAAAGTTCTATCTGTAAATGGAAAATGGAAATCTACAGCAAATCATTTCAATCCAAATTTCTATAAACATATGTTGTAAGTTAGAACTTTGTACTTCTAGCAAATAGCTTTACTAATGAAGGTTTTTATTTTTGATAACTCTACCTTGTTTTACATTTAAAAGTTACCAGAGCTTATTGGTTTGTCTTAATGCTTATGTAAGACTAATGTCTCTGAAAGAGCACCTAGTATAGGGCTTTACTAGTTTACTTTTACAATAGCAGCTTCTGACTGTGATTAGTGATTCAATTCACAAATAGATCACGTTCAATTTATTGTGATCCAGTGGTTTAGTGCAGGACCACCTTAAATAAGATGAAAGTGTTCAGTGCACTTAGATGGTATCATATTTGGTATCCGTTTACTAGTGATGAAAGTCTATTTTGTGAATTTGATGACTAATGGCTTGCTTGCAGTCACTACAGACTTCAATAATCCCAGTGTGATATTGGTGGTGTTTTGTGTACTAAATCAAATATTGATTCTTTTAAATCTGGAGTGTAAGTTGAAAATGTTGACAAAGTTTAATAAAATAAAGATTAGAACATAACTTGAAAGCATTTTATAAGAGTACAAACATTTCTATTTAGTTAATATAACAATTAAGAACATAAAAATGTCTCGATTGTAACCATAAATCTAAGCAGCCCCCAAACAACTCAATTAATATGATGTAAAATTCACTTCTAAATAATAATCTATATAAATAAAAATGTAAGTGTTCTTTGTTCAAAATCTTAAATCTCCAAAAGTTCTTTACTGATTACTTTCCAGTTTTGACACAACGTTGCACTCGAATACTCACGCGTTTTTATATACTTTTTGAAAAACAGCGCCATCTGTTGGATGTAAAATCAACACAAATTGTACTAATTATTGTTTTATGGCAATGGAAGCGCCATACATACTAAATAATTATTTCTCAAGGCCATTTTTTTGTCGGTACGCCATAACGTCCGTAATACATCATCAAAATACATGAATGAGGCAACATTTTAAAGCTTTCCTTAACCGCTACACTGGAAAAATATACAAAATACAATTATACGAAAAAAAAAGAAATAAAGAATCCGAAAGTAACAGTGATGTAGAATATTAGTTGTAGGAATATTTTTCTGGTGTTGGCAACACTGATGATAACAATACCCCCAGCTGGAGAGCTGCCGTTACGCCACTACATTGCTGTTTTTAATTATATGTATATTTAGTATCGTATAGTATACGCACTATACGGTGTGTATTTTATTTAAGTAAGTTAGAATTCGAATGCTTCGCAAGGGCCAGCTAGTACTAAATATGTTTAGTGTTTGTACAATAATCAGCTGTTTGCTCTAATATTTCAATGAACATTTGATTTCAAACTTTGAAACAATTATTTGTATTTCTTATTTTTAGGTTAGGTTTTTGTTTAAGTGTAGACCTGAGCCTTGCTGGTTCTTTTAACCTTTAGTACTGTATAACTGCTGCTATAAAATATACGAAATAATTTGATTTGAACATTTAACGTTATTTAAAATCTTACCTTTGAGATTATTACTAATCCTACATATTTATTATACAGAAAAAATAACATACATGTATAGAAAATTCCAACGGGGTTGGCGTGAAGAGCACACAGGGGTCTTCCCTAGTCTCTATATATAAAAATGAATGTTTGTTTCTTTGTCCTCAATAGACTCAAAAACTATTTGACTGGTTACACTAAAAATTTATCATTAATGCTAGAAGTGTTTAGACATTGCAATTACTACAGTCTAATGGGTCTAAATGGGGTTGCTACCCCTATACAATAAATTTAAATTGAACTAACTTCTTACAAGCTATAAAGCTAAAATTATGTACTATTATTCTTAAGTGATATAAAAACTATTTGCAATTCGATTACTTAAACAAAGGGTTGAAATGGAATAAATACCCTTAAAACTAAACAATCATTATTTATACACTTACTTTTTCTAATTACTAACCGGTACTTTCTTTTAAAACTACTTAACTAATTTTACTAAAAACTACACAATTTATACATATTGGTACCAGGGTTGTTTAGAGAATATGATCTCCAAAATCTAAAAGATTAAAATGGGGTAGCTACCCTTATACAATAAAAATAAATTTCACTAACTTCCTACAAGCTTAAACAAATAAAAGAGCACTGTGGCGACATAATCAGTGTTCCTACAAGCTATACAGCTAAATTTGTGTAATAATAAATAAGTAATATAAAAAAACCAATTGCAAGTCGATTACTTAAGTCAAAGTAATGAAATGGGAAATGGGTTACTACCCTTAAAATGAAATAATAATTAAAATGGTATAGCTAACCCGTATAAAATAAATTGCATAAACATTAAACACTCATATGTTTAATACACGCGCGACCACTTGCACTGATCATAAGAATCTTATTTTAACCACAAGTCACTTCAAAATTAATGAATCATTACACTCGCTGAATTGTGTTTGTTAATTTAATATAAGTATTATATTTATACACTAAAATTAAGTAATAGCGAAGTATTGCCGGGTGAACTAGTAAAATGTTTTATATTATATTTTGTTGTTTATGTAATTGGTCTAATAACACCTTAAACATATTGTTTGTTTAGCTTCCTGGATTGTATATTTTATTTATATTAATAATAGGTTAATTACCTTATATGTCATCCGTCAACAATCCAAATTTTTCCTTTGTAGGATTACCGGTTTCAACGGTATACCGTCATCTTCAGAACCAAAAAAGACATACGTATCAATTGAGTTCGGTAAGAGACTTGAATACCAACTCAGAAGAGAGCTCATTAAACATAATATAATTTTATCGTATAAAACAACGAACAAATTAGAAAACCTTTTCAGGCCTAAAAGTAACCACCCAATCAACAGAAATAATTTGTCTGGTATATATAGGTTAACTTGCACTGATTGTGAGAAATTTTACATAGGCCAAACGGGACGTTCCTTTACCACACGGTTTAAGGAACATATACCGCGACCAACCATAACTGAACAAAGGTCCCACTTCGCTCAACACCTTATGGACTATGATCACAAGTAGGCCTACACATCTATAGACGAAAATCTAGAAGTACTTCATATCTGCAAAAAGGGCCGTCTCAAGTCAGCGTTAGAGGAGTTCGAAATATACGCCGCAACTAAAAATAAAAACAAAAACCAAAACGTACTAAATGACAAAATTAACTATCGGTCAAACGAACTATTCTATACTGTGATCAGATTGAGAGGGGGGGATCAGTTTACAGGACAAACAGACCGTTTTTAGTTTAGTACAGAATAGACGACCGCCCGAATTACATGTTCGACCGGCGCGGCAATAATAAACCTTCTCGTTGACCAGCATAACGATTTGCTCTATAATGTAGCCTACCTTTATAATTATGTCTTAGTGTGTCGGTTTTTGTAATAATTTTAATCTGTTTATTTGTTTCGTGTTTGAAATTTTAATATATGTGTCAAATGTTTTAAATGTGCCAAATGTGTAAAGAAGACGATGCCAGAACAGGCGGAAAGTAAAGAACATAATAAGGATCTGAAGATGACGGTATACCGTTGAAACCGGTAATCCTACAAAGGAAAAATTTGGATTGTTGACGGATGAAATATAAGGTAATTAACATATTATTAATATAAATCAAATAATAACACCTGCTTAAAATCCAAAAT
>JAGFPH010000208.1:651881-669410 GCA_018207615.1 Philaenus spumarius
TTTCTAAACATTTATCAAAAGAATGGCCAGTCAATTTCGGATTTTGTAGCCTCACTTCAACGAGACTTAGCCGACTGTGAATTTACAGTAAAATGCGAATGTGGCAAAACAAATTCAATCTCAGATGTATTTTTACGAGCCCAGTTCATTCGTGGTCTTCGAGACGATTGGCTTAAAGAACAAATTTTAAAATCTAATCTTTCTAGTTTCAATGATATACTTAACAAGGCGATTGCTCTAGAAGCATCAAAAATTGATAGCAAAGAACTTTCTAAGCCCAATCAGACATCAAGTTCAAATAATTTCACTTTTAGCGAGACTACTAATGCCATTTCCAGCAGTTCAAGAAATTCCAGAGCTCGTTCAAGAGGAAACAGACGATTCAACTCAGTAAGCAGATCTAGATCCAATACCAGAAAACGATATGTTGACTCCAAGGCTTTGGGAATTGAAAACCTATGTTTACGATGTGGTAACAACAATCACAAAGCAAGTATATGTAAAGTAGACTTCAATAAGCTCTCATGCAACATCTGTAAAAGGAAAGGACATGTATCAAGAGTTTGTATACAATCACTGCTCAAAAACTCAAAAGTAGATTCAGTTGAACCATGTTTCAATAGGCCTACTGAAAGTCAAACTTTATGGTTCGATCAAACTATCCCAGTCCCAACCTATGACATTATCGACTTATTTGAAATGACTCCTGAACTTGACAAATACTTGATTGATGTTAAATTAAATGGCAGGAACCAACGTTTTGAGGTTGATTCCGGTGCAAAGTTTTCACTACTCTCAGAAAGTGATTACAACAAACTAAAGCTAGGTTTGCCCATAGAAAGTTCCAATGTTTGTTTTCGATCTTACACAGGTAACATAATTAAGCCTGTCGGAAAGGTATCCGTGACTGTTACTTATCAAACAATAAGTGACTGAAAAACTGTTACCGTGACTGAATGGTAAACAAATCAATGGTGAACTACACATTGTACCCGTAGGACACGGCGCTCTTTTAGGCAGACAGTGGATTTGAGGATTAGAAATCGAGCTTCGTCATGTACATGACGAAATGTTCAAGCAACCTTCAAATCACTTTCCTATTCACAGCATAGAATCAGTAAACAAAGTTCTAAGCAATTTCGCTCCAACTTTCGAAGAAAAAGTAGGTTGCGTCCCGAATTTCAAAGTATCCTTACAACTATGTAACAATGCGAAACCAATCTTTACACGGGAAAGAGATGTTCCATATGCCCTGCGAGAACAAGTAGAAAGTGAATTGGATACACTTGAAGCAGAAGGAATCATATCGAAAGTTACAGCATCGGATTGGGGAACACCTCTGGTTGTTATTCCTAAACCTAACGGAGGGATCCGCCTGTGCGTTGACTAGAAATGTGGGGTTAACGACAGGTCGGTACAAGCAAACTACCCCATACGTCGCATCGATGACGTACTCAACAGTCTTCGGAATTCCAAGTACTTTTGTAAGCTTGATCTATTTAAAGCTTATTTACATATTCAAGTTGATGAAGACAGTAGTAAGATTCAAACAATTTCGACACACAGAGGTACATACAGGATTCACAGGCTCAGTTTTGGGATAAAAACGGCTCCAGCAGAATTCAACCGTATTATTTCTCAAGTTATTATAGACCTACAGAAAACGGAAGCATACTTTGATGATATCATTGTTCATGGAAATACATTCGATGAGTGCATACAAAACCTTCGAGCATGACTTCAACGACTCTCTGACTATGACCTACATGTCAACCGAAACAAATGTACATTTATGACTGAAAAGGTGGAATATCTTGGTCATGTTGTTCAATATAACAAAATCAGTAAACCTCTAATCAAAATTCAAGCAATTGAAAACATGTCACGCCCACACAATGTTAAAGAACTCAAAAGATTTTTAGGTTTAGTAACCTATTACTCAAGATTTGTTCCTGATTTTTCTACAATATCTTTTCCACTCAGATGTCTACTCAAAAAATCAGAACTATGGATATGGACAGCTACTTGTGAATCAGCATTTCTCAAACTCAAATCAGAACTCTGCAGCGATCGAGTGATCATTCCATTTGACCCTAATCTACCCCTCATCATGACTACTGATGCAAGTCCAACAGGTGTTGCAGCTGTACTAAGTCATGAAGTTAAAGGCGTTGAGCGACCAATAGCTTACGCTTTCCGCTCTCTTAATACAAGTGAAATGAACTACAGTCAACTTGATCGAGAGGCATTGGCAATCATTTTTGGTGTGAACCATTTTTACAACTATCTAATTGGCGAGAAATTCATCCTAGTTACAGACAACGAGCCACTGACACGGATTTTCCACCAAAACAAAGCCTTACCACAAATGACTTCAGCTCGCCTACTGCGCTACGTTTCATTTCTCTCAGGATTTGACTACATCGTCCACTTCAAGAAAGGAAGTGATAATCAAAATGTGGATTGTTTGTCACGAGCTCCAGTAAAGTCATGCAGTAATTCAATAGATCAACAAGTTGGAGAAGAGGTAAACCAGATATATTTTCAATCAATTTTTCAAATATCAAACTATCAAATAACCACAAATACAATCAAAGAAGAAACTGCAAAAGACAAGGATATGAATGAAATATGCCAAAACCTGAAAAACAACTCTATAGAATACACCTTACTTGATGGTATTTTGTTTCAAAAAGATAGAATCGTAATTCCACCAACTTTACGCTCTGAAGTTCTCAGTGAACCTCATGAAACCCACTTGGGTATAACTAAGATGAAACAACTAGCTCGACGCTACGTTTATTGGCCAGGAATTGATGGGGAAATTGAAAGACTTGTAAAGGACTGTAAAAGTTGCGCACTAGTGAAAACAAGCCCTCCTAAAGTACCAGTACATCCATGGAACCTACCTGAAAACAATTGTGACCGAATACACATAGACTACACAGGCCCTTTTGAAAATCACTATTTTCTTGTATGTATTGATGCAAAATCGAAATGGGCTGAAATCAAAGTTTTAAAGGAAGCACCCACATCTTCAAACACAATCAAGCTTCTGAACAAGATATTCACAACACATGGATATCCAAAAGAATGTGTTTCAGACAACGTAACAATCTTTACGAGTGAAGAGTTCAGAACTTATTCCAAGAATATCGGAATTTTCCAAAAGTTTATTGCCCCTGGACATCAAGCAACGAATGGTCTTGCCGATCGCAACGTCCAAACTTTAAAAAACAAACTGAAATCAGCTTATGAAGAACCCGGAACATTGACTGAAAAAGTGTGAAGAATCTTATTCCGCTACAGAGCTAATCCATTATCTAGTAACCAGACACCTGCTGAATTGTACCTAAACAGAAAACTAAGAATCCGACTAGATGCAATTTTCGCTTACCAAAGCACCAAAATAAGCTAACCTACCAGTTTCAAAACCCGTCCGTTCAATTCAAGAAGGGGAGAGAGTACAAGTTCAAATATTCAGCAACAACAGACAAGTATGGCAGTTTGGACTGATAAAGAAGAATCTAGGTAAAAGACACTACATCGTGACACTGGACAGTGGGAGAAATATCAAAAGACACATCAACCATTTTTGAATGGTTTGAACCATTTTCCTGATTCAATTTGATGTTGGTTTTGTGACTTTATAGAACTCTGACTTTCTCTTGACGGTGGATAATTTTTTTGAATTCTTAAAAACGTTGAGGGTGAATCAGAGGTAGTTGTAGGGATTGTCATGGAGTGAGGTAGTGTAGTATCTTGTGAGCTAGGCGTTGATTCTTCATTTTGAACTAAGTTACCTCTTGGAGCAATTTGTCTCAAGGACACGCTAGTTTCAGTGCCATCTTTTCTTTTGATCCATGCGTAATCAGGGTTTGCTTGGCGTAAATCTACTTCTTCAACGAGATCATCGTATTTACTCAATCTTGAGTTGTTCTTAACAAGAACTGGACCAGGGATCAAAAGCCATTCAGGTAGTGTAGTTCCATTTGCTGATCTCCGGTGATAAGAAAAGAACCTTTCATGTGGGGTGCAATTAGTGGCGGTACACAAAAGTGACCTAATGGCATGTAAAGCTTCGTCTAATACTGTTTCCCATTTCGTGACTGGTAGGTCTCTACTTTTAAGGGTTAGGTTGATGGTCCTCCAGATAATGCCATTGTACCGTTCCACTTGTCCATTCCCTCTCGGGTTGTATGGAGTTGAGCGACTAGTAGCGACACCAAGAGAATTGAGGAAAGATGTGATATCATAAGACATAAATGAAGAGCCTCGATCTGAGTGTATGAAAGCAGATAAACCAGTTAAAAAGAATAGTTTGGTCAAACAGTTAATGACAGTAGCTGAACTTATATCCTGGCAAGGAAAGACAAAGGGAAATCTTGAAAATTCATCGATGATCGTCAAGATATATCTATTTTTAGTTTTAGTGGGGAGCGATCCTTTAAAGTCTATGTTTAACCTTTCCATAGGTGCCGTAGCTTTGATAAGCTGACCTTGGTATTTACAGAATCTAGGTTTTACCAATGAACATATACCACACCGGGATGTCATTTGTTTTATGTCTTCAACTGAATAAGGCAAGTTTTTTGACCTTATCCAGTGGAGCATTCTGGTTATTCCAGGGTGGCAGAGAGCCTGGTGAATTTCAAAGAGCTTGTTGAAATTCACTATGTTGAACTATCCACAGCTCCACAAACTCGAGATAAAGTATCAGCCTTGATATTTTCTATTCCTGGTCTATATATGATATCAAAATTTTACGGAGCTAGTTCGATTCGCCATCTCGCAACCTTATCATTTTTTATCTTACTAGATAGTCTCTTGTTGAAGATATAAGAAAGCGCCTGTTGATCTGTGATCAACTTAAATGATTTCCCTATTAAAAACATTTTCCACTTCCTAAGCGACTCCATTATGGCTGAAGCCTCCTTTTCTATAGCAGAAAAACGCTACTGGTCTATTATCTTGACTTAATATAGCAGACAGGGCAAAGTTTGAAGCATCGGTTTCGACGGTCAGGGGGCGATCACCCGATATAGTAGTGATTGTAGTATTTGCTATGTCTTTCTTTAAATTTTCAAAATCGTTTAACGCTTTCTGAGATAGTGGAAAAGATTTACTATTGATTAGATTTTGAATTTTACATGAAAACCTGGGAATCCATTTTGCATAGTAGGCAAAGAAACCCATAACCCGTTTTAATGATTTAGAGTTTACAGGGGGTGGCAGTTCAAGCAATGGTTTCAAACGATTAGGATCAGGCTTAATTACTTGATGACTTACCAAATGTCCAAGAAGTTTTATAATTTTCCTTGAATATATACTTTTCTTGTGGTTTTATAACTAGCCCATATTTTTGTACACAGGAAAGAAACTTTGACAGATTTTGGTCATGATCTGAAACTGATGTTCCGCACACAGTAATATCATCAAGGTAAGCTATGACTCCGTTAAGTCCTTCATCATGGATTATTTTGTCCATCACTCGTTGGAAACAAGCCACTCCATTAGTAATGCCAAAAGGAATTCTAGTAAATTCATATAATTTACCACAAGCTTCAAAAGCCGTAAAGTGCCTCTCCTCTGGTAATATAGGGATTTGGTGATAAGCATCTTTCAAATCAATAGAACTAAATACTGTATGATTAACAACCTTTCTTACTACACTATTTACATCTGGTAAAGGATATGTATCAAGCAAAGTATACTTATTTATAGTTTGAGAATAATCAATAACTAGCCTGCTTTTATGATTACCGTTTCTAGTCACTAGTACTTGTGCACGCCATGGAGATATACTGTCTGTTATAATTTCTTCTGACAGCAGTTTAGAAATTTCTAATTTGATGAACTGGGTGTCTTCTTCGGAATACCGCCTGGATCTAGTAGCTATAGGTTTACAGTCTGGGGATAAATTGCCAAACAACTTATGAGGCTGCACAAGAGCTGGGGTTGCATTGCAAATTTGAAGAGTGTCACGCTTGCCACCAAATGACATATCGATCTTAGAATGCAATTTCATTATGTCATGTCCTATTAGAACATCAGCACACAACTCATTAAGAACAGAAAGTTTAAGGTTCGGATAATCATGTTTAGCCAGTCTAAGATCAGCTAGTATATATAGCCCTCAAGCTGAGAAGTCAAGGATGTTGAGGCCATTGATACACGGCCTATTTCTGGATATATTTTAACATTATGAATTTTAGCAAAATTCTTATTTATATAACTACAAGAACTTCCCATCAGGCATGTAGCAGGAATATTATTAATATAGCCTTTAACTAAAGCTTTAGCTAGTGATAAGCCATCAATTGAGGCTATTATCGAAGACGCTATCTTTTTGTTTATAGTATCTTGATTAGACTTATTTGTGCTAGATTTACACACCTGGGCATAGTGGCCTATCTTATTACACTTACTGCAAACAGCTTCTCTAGCTGGGCACTTGACTCTAGGATGCTTTATTCCACAGAAGTAACATTTATTCAAATATTTAGGAATAAAAGCAGTTAATAATTCATTAGAAGTCTGTGAACCATTTATTTGGCTTGATTCTAGTATAGGAGTAGGACCGACTTTTAATGCAGTATTAGGTTTATAGTTATTAGAATTACTTATGTCTGTTAATGTAGAACTAGCTGTACTGTAAGTTGGACACTGAATATACTGTTCTGATTGAAAAGAGGCAGTTTCTAGAGATTCTGCTTGTTTAATAGCATCCTCTAATGTAGTAATATTACTCTCCAATATACGCTGTCGAATGTGTGGAGATAAAAGTTCACTGATAAAAGCATCACGGACATACTGATCCCTGTGTTCCGCAATGGTGACACTTTTAAATTCACAATCTTTATACTCATTAATCGCAGAGTCTGTACATATTGTAAGATTGACTCACCTGTATCACAGAGGATATAAGTAATACCAGAGTGTTCGAAGGATAGGGAAATGTGTTTCGCCTTTATTGAAGCGCTGGTGTAGCGTCGAAACAGAGCTTAGTGGCCAAGAGGCTAGCGACGTTGCCGCTTTCAACAGAGTGTGAGAGAGAGGGGAGATGGACAGCTGATACACGCACGCCAAACACTACGGCGACAAAAAAGGACACTGGGCCGGGTGTTGGCTGCACGACTTGGCAACGTTAGCTAGCTAACATCGCTTGTCGCGCTCTACAGTGGCCAGCTAACATATTAACGAAATTACTGAAACACATTTTCCTATCCTTCGAGCACTCTGGGTATTACTTATATTCTCTGTGCCTGTATGTTGCTTTCGAGTAGATAGTTGGTACCTGGAAAATATTTCATTTTTCTTTTTCTTATAAATTCTATTTAGAATTGATACAGCTTCTTCAAAAGTATTACATTCACTTATAAATTCATATATTTCATGTGATAAAAAGTTTATTAGTATCTTGAATTTATCACAGTCATTTGTATATTCTATTTTCTGAAGAAAATTTGTAAAAGTACATAACCAATGATCCCATTCTTTAGAGGCTGTGGCTGAATATGGATTTACATCAAATCTGGATGGTTTTAGATATTTCTCCATTAGTTTAAAGTTAATTAAATTGTAGTGTTGTGGATGAATAAAAGACTTAGAACCTTTTAAGTATATAAGGCTTTTATTAACTTTAAACTTTACTTACAGAAACTGATCTTCAGAATAAAATAGGCCTACATATTATAATGAAATCTAACAAACTATAAACAGTCATTGGTTGCTATGATGGCAACCAATCATGTGTGCAATAATAATTGTTTCTATAACATTCATCACAAGCACTTCGAAAGAATTAAATACAAAAAGTATAAAATTCCAGTACAGACCAGAACGGGTTGAGTAAACACAGAGAAGGGATGCAGAAGGCATGACATCATCCTACCACCACCGAAGCCAATACAATTACTTATTGCTCTGCAAAGGAAATAAGCAATTATCGACGAAATCAAATTAAATTAATGAAAGAAAAGTCGTGGGATCTAATTTAAATAATTAAAATAAAATTCTACAACGTAGAAACCAGAATCAAACACATGAGAGACAAAGTTACTCAAAAAAGGCAGAGTAAGTATTTTGACTCCAAATTAGACCGAACGAGGTTGAGGGAAGATGAAATAAGTTCAGTTGCGTTTTGATAGCCACAGGAGGATGACGTAAAAGTTTGCAGAAGCAGCAGTAGGTCGGCAAAAATCACGAACTCCGGTACAGATCAGCGGGCCGTAAGAAATCGCTCTACATAAAGAAGAGGAGAAATCCTAGAAGAGAGAAGACAGGAAGAAAGAAGAAGAAGGGCCAACACCCAAGAGGATCAAGGACTTCATTCCAAGGCCTAAACCACCCAGGAGGAAAGCCACGATAAATCATATTTGTGAGTAGCAAATAACCAAGCTATATTTTAAAATTAAATAAAATCCATTAATAAAGTTTTAAAATTAAATTCAAAAATAATAAGTAAAGTAATAGTAAATTCAGGCGAAAGTATAAAAGTAAAATCATTTCGGAATATTCCCTATTCTCACAATGGTATAAAAGTGTCGCAAAATAAATGTAAATATTAATATAGTTATAAATATCATTATTATATTTGTTTGAAAATTTTAAGCAGTTGCGAAAGCATAATTAATTTGTTTTTTAAAATAAAAAAGTTTTATTTGCACATCTTAATTTCTTTCATTTATAAGTTAAATATCCAATACCAAAAGTTAACCAGTGCTCTAAAAATAAGGTAGAATATAAGGTTATATTAATTCTTGTGTGTGACTAAATAACTCCAAATGGCACGATCCTGAGAAGGAGCCTGACTAGAGCTAGTAAAATAAAGTGTATTAATTACAAACAACATATAAGAATTAGGAAAATGAGTGTATTTCCTATTCTTGTCCACGTATGCGTGCAAAATTTAATTAAGGGCAAATCAAACAAAAAATAGAAAGGGGAACACGCTGGTAATCCTAAAGACTTGCTGAGGACGGTTCCGGAGAAATAACGGCGCGGGAGGCACACGTAAGGAGTGACGAGTGGATTCCGAATGTAGGCCGAGACCCCGAGCGTAGGGAGGCACGTGCGGCGTGGCAATATGTTCAAAAAATATTCAAATTGTACATAATAATCATCTGACAATACAAAGCCTTTGAACATAACAACAACCAATTGCTTAAAATGAACAGCTACAGTTTCATTCTAACATATTTTACGATTCGGTGATAAGAATCTCTGACTCTCATAAACTGAACACTGGATTTAGTCAGTAGTAGTCATTCCCTCGTTCAACCATTAAACAAAGTAGGCGTCTATCCGAATTACATTTAACAGTTGAGTGTTATGAGTTAAATGTTACATGTAATTTGAACATTTTAATGTTTTTAAAATCTGATGATGAAACATATATTTCATAAAGGCGTCATAAATATACGCAGAACGAAGTCGATGAAAAATCTGTGTCCTATTTAAAAGTATATGAAAATTACTTGATGTTCCAAATCCTACTTCATCCACCTCCTATTTTTTTCCAAATGAAACCTCATCCAATTTCAGTAATTTATTTGAAATTAATAAAATGAAAAATGGCTTTTCAACAATTATGTTTGTTTCAAAACAAACACCTTTAAAAATGATTACTGCACAACATCAATTTAAAAGTATTTTAGTTTATTAACTATCATACTGTTGGTTTGTATAGTGTTATATTTGTTTTCTAAATTGTAGAATTCATGAAAAAAACTGTTGCCAGCAATGTTTTATTGATCGTAAATATCATCAAACAGATGATTTTGAGGAAACTCTGAGTGACTGTCAAGATTGTGTTTGTGTGTGATTAATTTTAAATTCAATCATTTATAGTGTTAAGATATTTATATATTACTAGCTGTTGCACCCGTGGCTTCGCACACGGTCCAAAGTTTCGCCGCATAGTAATAAATGTTTATTGTTTTAAGGGTTGTTATTAAATTTTCACCCCGATCCGGCTTTGCACGGATAGACAAATCAAAGTTAAATGTACGAGGGGCATTCAATAAGTAACAAGACAAATTATTATTGCTCAAAAACGGTTTATTGAATCAGTACAAAACTTTCAGGACATAAAGTTGGCAACCTTGCGATGACAATTGATCAGCTGTTCAATCATAACATAACCTCAAATTTACTCTGTTAACAATGGCAAGTCCGCTCGAGAATTGCACCGTGGAAGAACAACGTGCCGTGATCAGATTTTTAGTCGCGGAAGGTGAGAAAGGTAGTGACATCCACAAAAGAATGTTAAAAGTGTACGGAGACAATTGTTTGAATCGTTCGAACGTTTACAAATGGGTAGAACAGTTTCAAAGTGGCCGTACAAAAGTTTCTGACGAGCAACGCAGTGGACGTCCGATCGAAGTTGGGATTTCCTCTCTCGAATCTCGGATTGATGCGTTAATTCGGCACAATAGGCGTATCACCGTTGAACTGATAAGTGAAAAAGTATACGCGAGTGTTGGAACTGTCCATAACATTATTCATAACAAGCTGCAGTACAAGAAAACCTGTGCAAGATGTGTGCCCAGACAACTCACGGACGCTCACAAAGAAACCCGGCTACAAATCAGTCAACAGTTGAAAAATCGATATTCGAGTGAAGGAGAAGGTTTTTTCAAAAGAATTGTAACGTGTGATGAAACATGGATCCACCACTATGAGCCAGAGTCAAAACGACAGAGCCTTGAGTGGAAGCATACGACTTCTCCCATTCAAAAAAAATTCAAGACCCAGCCATCTGCCGGTAAAGTCATGCTTACAGTATTCTGGGATTTTCAGGGACCAATTTATTGTGATTTTCTTGAAGGCCAAAGAACAATCAACAGCCAGTACTACAGTGACATGCTGGAAAACAAGATAAGACCTGCAATTCGAACGAAACGCCGTGGACTCTTAACTGAAGGCGTGATTTTGCTTCATGACAAAGCCCGTCCACATACGGCACAGCTGACGAAAGAAAAACTTCAAAAACTGGGATGGGAGATCCTTCCACATCCCCCCTACAGCCCAGACCTCACTCCATCAGACTTCCATCTTTTTGGATCCCTTAAAGATGCTCTACGAGGGATACATTTTCAATCCAATGAAGAGGTAAAAAATCAGGTGCAAAAGTGGCTTCGAGATCAACCTAAAGAATTTTATGCCAATTACATTTACAAATTAGCAGAAAGATGGGACAAGTGTATAAGTGTTGCTGGGGACTATGTTGAAAAGTAACCAAAGTTTTGTACTGATTCAATAAACCGTTTTTGTGAAAAAATAATTTGTCTCGTTACTTATTGAATGACCCTTGTATATTAGCAACAAAAATATATCAATAAATGTAGTACACTATGTATTTCTTATGGGGATTTTTAGTAACTTTGGCCCTCCAAACCACCCTAAAATTTAGAATTTTTTAGAAACCTTTCTTAGCGAGCACCTAGGGTCCTAGAGGAAGCTACACACCAAATTTCATTGCAATCTGTTCGGTAGTTTTTGAGGAATCGTGATGAGTGGGTCAGTCAGTCAGTGAGTGGTATTTGGTTTAATATATATATATAGATTTGAACTGGTTAAGAATGCCTGTAAATATTTGTGCATTTAAAATATTTTTTTTTTTAGCTCAGGAGGATGTTCAATATTATGTTAGTGGATGTTTACCTCATCTTTAACATGTTCACTGCTACTCAAATTTCGTATTTCCTATGCTATGAGCTGACCTTTTATTTGTCATATGTATAGTCTAAATGAGTAGAAATCATTTTTTTTATTTTTGAACTTTTCTACGTAATAATCACTAATATTTTAAAGCGGACGCACATATTCCTCCATAGGCTTAAATTTGCTAGGAAACTATATAAGACGGAAACAGTTTCATGCGACAGTTATGAGTGATGGATTTTAAGGTTACCCATGACTTAACCATATTCTATGATAAAACTTTATTATTAAAAACTTTACATTAAAATATTTTAGGATTGCCCATGGATAAATCATACTCTATGATAAAACCTTTATTATTCAATTTTTACGTTGAAATATTTTAAATACAATTGACTGTTTAACATACAACAAAATTACACGTGTGACTGTTAAAGTGACGGCTTGCGTGTCGATTTATATAGGATTACAAATGTACAAATCATAATCTATGATAAAACCTTTATTGTTTCCTTTTACATTTTAATAGTTTACATACAATTGAAGGTTTTCCATACAATTACACTTGTGACGGTTTGCGTGGCGATTTTTGTTGGATTAACCATGGATAATTCGTAATCTATGATAAAACCTTTATTATTTCCTTTTACATTTTAATAATTTACATACAATTGAAGGTTTTCCATACAATTACACTTGTGACGGTTTGTGTGGCGATTTTTGTAGGAAATACCCATGGATAATTTGTAATCTATGATAAAACTTTTATTATTTCCTTTTAAATTTTAATAGTTTACATACAATTGAAGGTTTTCCATACAATTACACGTATGACGGTTTGTGTGGCGATTTTTGTAGGATTACCCATGGATAATTTGTAATCTATGATAAAACTTTTATTATTTCCTTTTAAATTTTAATAGTTTACATACAATTGTAGGTTTTCCATACAATTACACTTGTGACGGTTTGCATGGCGAGCTTTGTATGATTATCCATGTTAAATGATTGTTGTTGAAGACAAAGAATGCACTTAGTTGTCGTAGGTTTCAAATGGAAGAATAAGAAATGTAATATAAGGCTGTTTCAGTGATGTAATCTTAAAAATGTTGTCTTTTTTTAAATTTGTTTACAGTACAATATTTAATTAGTAATTCCTTGTGAAAAATCACACGCAGAATAATTAGATACACATCAGAAATTAATAATTTAAAAAATAATATTTAAAATAAATAACTTTATATAGGCATACATTAATATGCTGAGGGGATTTTTAACTTGGTAAATGTGTACAATTATAAAGATTATATAGATATGATTTTATATAACTGTAGGCCTATTTGTGAAATTTTTGTTATTTATATATTATATTCTTTATCAAAATATCAAACTCTATCACATTATAGGCACATTGTAGCTGTTGAACCTGTTCTTCGCACAGGAATAATTCATGGTATAAGCAGAAGTATAATACAATCTGTCTGATGGTAAATGTTGACAAATTATAACAATTGGAGGTAAAAATGTGTATATTTACGTGTCACTTAAAGAGTGGTTGAGAATTGTCAAAAACCCCTGACGGAATAAAGTGTTTTTTCATTAACCACTTATTTTACCCAATTTGTAGAAGTTAAAATTCGACTTGGGGGCGAGAGCCAAAAGGGGCATATACACTTTACCGTTGTATAGCCCGTAACTGGTAAAGATGGTGTTACCTGTAGAGTAGTCGAGAATCGTCAAAAATGCTCTAGGACGCACTGTTTTCAAGATATTGACAATTTTTGGGAAAAAAATAATGAAAAAGCTCCAAATCGTTGCAATATAATCAAGGCAGACGGAATATAACGTATTTTTCTGCATTAAAAAACATATATTTTGACCTGTCTCTCACTTATTTTACCCAATTTGTAGAAGTCAAAATTCGACTTTTGGGGGAGATCCCCCAGGGGCATATACACTTTACCGATGTATAGCCCATAACTGGCAAAGATTGTGTTATCTGTAAAGGGGTCGAGAATCGTCAAAAATGCTCTAGGATGCACCGTTTTCGAGATATTGACAATTTTTGGGAAAAAAATAATGTAAAAGCTCCAAATCATTGCAATATAATCAAAGCAGACGGAATATAACATATTTTGACCCGTCTCTCACTTATTTTACCCAATTTGTAGAACTCAAAATTCGACTTTGGGAGGGGGGGGGGGGAGCCCCCAGGGGCATATACACTTTACTAGATGTAAGTTTATACTAGATGAAAATAACCAGCATTACAGCAGAATAATTTTTTACGCTAGATATGTAGATGACACTTTCGTTGTTTATAAGGGCACCAATCGTCAAATCGACAATTTCATCATGCTTTTAAATAAAGTTAATAGTAAGATTCAGTTTACATTGGAGAAGGAAAGTAACAGTGAGCTTAACTTTCTCGATGTTACAGTTACTAAATTGGACAAAAAACTAAAATATAAAATTATTCGAAAACCAACAACTACGGATGTAACAATCCATGCAAAATCGTTCCATCCAATATCTCATAAAATGGCCGCTTATAATTCGTTCGTTCATCGGCTTATATCTATACCGCTTAACAAACAAGATTTTAATGACGAATTAAATACCATTAAACATATAGCCAGAGCGAATGGATACAATAGCTTTATGATACAGAAATTATTATATAAACATAGGAAAGCTCATAATGTACCTAAATATAATCTCAACAAAAAAAAAACGAACGGAAATATGTTTCCATTGAATACACCAACATAATACCGAATATAGTAAAAAATGCTCTCGCAAAGCATGATATGAATGTAACGTTTAGAACAAATAACAGTGTTCAAAGTATCTTGCGCACAAAACGGCCAACTCCTATCAAAAAACAATCAGGCGTATACAAGATTAGCTGTAGTGATTGTAGTAATTTTTACATTGGGCAAACAAGCCGAACGTTTGAAGAACGTTTTAAAGAACATTTGCCACACAATAACAAACGCGAAATAAGATCTAACTTCGCACAGCAGTTGTTTGATAGTAATCATAGTTACACAGATTTTGAGTCTAACATGAAACCAATCCGTTTTTGTAACAAGGGCAGATTCATGAACGCCGCAGAAGAGTTCGAGATATATAAGGCACATTTGAAAACCCCGCAAAATTTACTAAACGAACAACTGTTTTTTAAATCTAACTATCTGTACGATATGGCCATTGAATACGCGCGGAGTTCAAGGTCTGATAAGAATGGAAACGTCCCCTAGAGTTGATATAGTCATTCTCCATTTTACATCATCAGTGTTACGTGTGATGGACTAAAGTGCGCACATAAGGTACCTTAGCAAGAAATGTTGACATTGAAGTATACTTTGTGTTGTGTTACGAGTTATGTTCTTGTGTTTGTGTTTTGATATATTATAATTTGACGACCTCCAACGGAGCGATTTGACTGATGATGAGACCACGGACCCGAAACATGTCTTAAAAAAGAAAATTTAAGAAGTCACAAGACGGAGAAAATTAGGTAATTATATTAATTTATAATTGTAATCAATCTAGATTGATGAAGTTGGTAAAAATGTGATGGATGATACTGACAAAACTTGTTATCTTGTACTAACAATGCCAGATCGCTTTGATAGTGTTATTGTGTCAATCGAAACAGTTATGAATAAGGATAAATCAGCATACTCTTATACAGATGTAAAGACAAGGTTATTAGATTCGGAACTTAAAAGTAAAGAAATTACGGTTAAAAAAGGAATTAATTGTTCTTTCTCATCTCAAATGGTTAATACTAACAAAAAATCATCTCAAATGGTAAATACTAACAAAAAACGGCACCTTATATGTTACGAATGTGAAGGTAAGGGGCATTATAAGAGTGAATGTCCTTCTGCTAAACATAATGAGTCAAGTAAGACAACTTATCGTGGTCGAGGTTATTACGGCAATTCTAGAGGGAGAGGCAGCTCTCATGGACATGGCAGTGTTAACCATGTGCGAATTAGTGAAAAGTCAAAACTAGCGCAACAAATTGAACAAGAAGAATTAAAAGAATTTGACTTTATTGCTGCTGGTGATAACGTATATAATATAGTGTATCACAGAATAACTGTAATAGCATTAATTTCGTTCTGGATAGTGGTGCAACTAATCATTGGGTTAGTGATTAGTGAACAGGTAGAGAAATTTATGCAAAATGTTGAAAATTTAGATGAAGCAATGGAGATTAAAATTTCTAATGGTGATATTATGAAAAGTACAAAAAAGAATATACTTCGCTTAAAAGTTTTAAATAGTCAGAGTAACTGCTATGCATTCATATCAATACTGTACCTGTAATAATAGTTCCTGGTTTTTCATATAATCTTTTATTGGTTAAAAGAATGTCTGAAAAAGGATACGATGTAATGTTCAACAGTGGTGGAAAGTTAGTTACAATAATAAATGATGAATTACATATAAAATGTAAATCAGTGGGTAAGTTAATCTATATGTAGCAACGTTTTACTTACCTAAATTTTCTACAAATGAGGTTTGCTGTGTGACATCAAATAACGATGTATTGTGCATCAAAGATTGGGCCATTTAAATGCTCAAAGTATTAGGCTATTGAATTTGCCATCCAATTTTGGAACATGCAGTCCATATGAACAGGGTAAAGCAAAGAGGAAGCCCTTTGAAGATGTACATTCACCAAGATCAAGAAAAATAGGTGACCTTATTTACAGTGATCTTGCTGGTCCTTTTAGAATACACACAAGGAATGGCGAGAGGTACTATCAAACCATTACCGATGATTATTCATATTTTGTCGTTGTGTATTTGCTCAAGAATAAAGACGAGGCAGAAAGAAACATTATGAACTATGTACAAGAATTAAAAGCCAAAGGGTATTACTGCTCCAGAGTTAGGTCAGATTGTGGTGGCAAATACTCGTCTCATGTGTTTAAAAACGTTTGTAAGCAAATGGGAATAGTTATAGAATATACTTTGCCATATACACCACAGAAAAATGGTGTCAGTGAAAGGATCAATTTTACCTTGATGAGTAGAGTAAGAACACTTTTTGCTGAAACGCTGAAACAGAATTAATAATGTATCTGTGGGGAGAAGCAGTATGCTGTGCTGCGTATCAACTGAACCGTTCTCCAACAAGTGCACTGAAAGGTAAGATACCAGCTCAAATCTATCTTGGGAAGGTAAATTTTGATAAATTGAGAGTATTTGGTGCAAAGGCTTTAGCGTACAAACTGCCAGTACCAGCCAATAAATTGGAATCAAGAGCAATAGAATTCATTCCCACACAGCACACGATATCCAATGGTCATCCATAGGATGTCCTTCTCATCCTACAATATCCATATCCATGTTAGATATTTAATAGATATCTATTAAATAGCCATGGTGGATAACCACCTTGGATATCTACAGATATCCAAAGTGGATATCTACTGGATATCCAGTTTGGATATACAATTTCTATGATGTCCATTAGACATCCATTAGATAGCTATGAAAAAGCCGTTGTATAAAGTATAAACAAGCCTAAAATTCTAAAAATAATAACGGGAAAATAAAGTTTAAGAAGAAAAAAACGACCCAGGATCATAACGGTGTTTTTTTCTGGTACCGTTGTTTTTAAATTGTAAAGTTTTGTTTAGTTTTTTATGTCGCATGCAGACTTCGTTTTCATCAATGTTGTTCTTGTAAATACTGTACAAGTGTTTGCGCATGCGTGTGATCGGTGAAAGTTTGTCCTGCTTCCTGCTTCCCGCCTTTGGACAATCATATACTGACAAAGGGTGACAAATACTCTTTAATGTATGAGGTTAATTTAATGAACGAAAAAAATGTTGT
>JAGFPH010000208.1:669510-689237 GCA_018207615.1 Philaenus spumarius
AAAATAATAACGGGAAAATAAAGTTTAAGAAGAAAAAACGACCCAGGATCATAACGGTGTTTTTTTCTGGTACCGTTGTTTTTAAGTTGTAAAGTTTTGTTTAGTTTTTTCTGTCGCATGCAGACTTCGTTTTCATCAATGTTGTTCTTGTAAATACTGTACAAGTGTTTGCGCATGCGTGTGATCGGTGAAAGTTTGTCCTGCTTCCTGCTTCCCGCCTTTGGACAATCATATACTGACAAAGGGTGACAAATACTCTTTAATGTATGAGGTTAATTTAATGAACGAAAAAAATGTTGTTTATAGTTTGATTATAAAAAGTTTTATTATTATTTTTTCATTTTTAACTTTTTAGCGAATTTACATAGGAAAAATGAGCTATTGCAGTGGCCCTTATGGTAAGACCCAAGGTCGGGAGTCGCAAATGAGCACCGATCATGGTCCCCAGAACACGTTTTGGGGTGTCATTAAAAATCATATATATATGATGTATGTATGTATGTGTGCGCACTCTAACGGACGCATTTTACTTCCGATTTGGTTCAAATTTGGTACACATGTTGGTTGTCTATGTCGCTCGGACGAGTTCGTTAGCCAAAAAAACCAACAACCGGAAGTACGTTTTTTGACCAGAAGTAACTGTTTTGAGATTTTTACTACGAGAATAAAATTTTTTTAGAGTTTTTTCTAAAAATATAAATGTAGGATGTTATTCTGCACATTTTGTTTTTTTACGCGACCTTATAGCTCGCTTGGTTCCCCCAAAATTGATCAAAATGTAAAATACCATAAAAGTACCCGGTTCGAAGCCAAGTGGTGCAAACTCGCGAGGCCACTAGGCACAAACAAATTCTACTAATATTTGCGTACACACAGACAGCTGTTCAACGCCTTCGTGAGTAGACCTATTTCCCAAATTGTTGGTTGAAACCCTAAAACATAGGCATATAAACTTAATTTTGAAAATTTGCTCAACTCACGTCAGCGGTCCAGCTGCGTGGTCGAATTATTTTAAAATTGAAGTTAATTTTCAATTCCTACCTAGGGTTTATTCAACAAAAGGTAACAACAACAAAATCTGATAAGTTCCTAGTAATTTTTTTTACTAAAAGCATTCCTAGAAAATGCTTTATCACAAAACATCTATATTTATTCTTGGCAGTCGGTAAAGGTCAAATTTGAACAAAAGTACCAGTAATTTGCAATACGGCTGATTTTTTTTTTATAAGTACATTAAAGTATGTAGATTAACATAAAAAAAAGTTTACCAGTCTATCGATTTCCCAAAGTCGAAAAAAAAAATCGATTATCATTTTTTTTTCCGATTATCCTTAATATTTCGAGCTGGGATGAAGATAGAGGAAAATAAAAAATACCACCGTGTAGGGGAGGTATTTTTCAACAAAAAAGGTCATATGTATTTATTTCGTCCGAGCAATGGTTTGTCCGGAAAAAATTAGATAATGCAGGTATGTATTTTGCAGCAGGTGAAATCACTAAAAGGGGACATCTTATTCATATATGAAGCGTTGGCTCAATCTAAATTGGCCGAATTTAAATATATCGAATTGAAACTTGACATAAGAGTTAAAATATATATTTTAAACAATTATGCTGAGTCTCAGCTTGTTATCTTGAAAATTACCCGATCTAGGAGTCGATTTCGATTATCGATTTTAGGAGTACCGGATCCACCAATTTATTTTAAACAGCTCCAGTTTAGAAACTTTTTGGAAACTTGTCAAGTGGCTCTAGATCGGGTCATTTTCAAGATAACAAGCTGAGACTCAGCATAAATGTTTAAAATATATATTTTAACTCCTATACCAAGTTTCAATTCGATATATTAAAATTCGGCCAATTTAGAATGAGCCAACGCTTCATATATGAATAAGATGTCTCCTTTTAGTGATTTCACCTGCTGCAAAATACATACCTGCATTATCGAATTTTTTCCAGACAAACCATTACTCGGACGAAATAAATACATATGACCTTTTTTGTTGAAAAATACCTCTTCTACACGGTGGTATTTTTTATTTTCCTCTATCTTCATCCCAGCTCGAAATATTAAGGATAATCGAAAAAAAAATGATAATCGATTTTTTTTTTCGACTTTGGGAAATCGATAGACTGGTAAACTTTTTTTTATGTTAATCTACATACTTTAATGTACTTATAAAAAAAATTCAGCCGTATTGCTAATTACTGGTAGTTGTAACCTATACCGACTGGGCTATTCAGCTATTATTTTAATTCAATTACAAAAAATAAAGAATAAGAAATATACTTTTAAAATATTCATTTATTTTACTATTCAAATTATTTCTTCCTATGTAAATATTTAGAAATAATATATTTTACTGAAATAAAACTTTCTATTAATTTATAACCAATATTTCGCCTTCTATTAGTTGTCTTCTTTTAATACGGGCACAAAATTCAGTACAAGTTTAATATTTTTTAATAATTTATTTTGAAAGCATGTAAATAAATAATTTAAATAAGTTAGCCTGAGAAGAAGCCAACTTAGAAGGCTAGATATCGGACATTAATAAAATGTCTGATTTCAGTACAATCAATTATTTCTAAATTACAACGAGAAATCATACAACAAATTTGTAAACACAGCAGTATGTATTTAACTGTACATTTATTAATTTTTGTAATTTATTCTAGCATTAATAATTAATTCACTAACAGTTTTACTATACATCAATTAGTATTAATTACTGTCCCAGAGAAATACTTTCTTTTTGCCTTGGCAAATTTCCGACTGGATTTAAGAATTCAGTAAATTTCTGTTGCACTGATAAAGCGACTTGTACACCTCTTGATCGATTACCTGGAATAGTAAAGAACACCTTTGTTGGTAGGTTTTCATTTAAGCCGTTCTGTTTATTTTCATAACCTACAACTCCATTCATTTATGCGTGAATAATTGTGCAAAACACATGCTGCTTTGACGTCATCAACAACGCTGGTGACTTTAATTTCAAATGGTCGTTGGAATACTCAAAATCACGACGTTAGGATTCCAATTGTGTATTCAACACATTGCTTTGCGCATGAAAGCCTGTAATTGAACTCCTTATATTCATGACACTTCTCTTTGGGTAGGGTCTGTTTAAGTTTTCTATTAATGGGAATGTATAGCCAAGTATTCCCTACAAATATGTATGGATCAGCTGGTGGAGGAATTTGCATAGTCCCTTTATCTAATTTTCGAGCTACTACATGAAAAAATATTTCTGTCACTAAATCTTCCCATGGATCCTACGTCAATGAAAGTAAATCTGTACCTACTTTGAGTCAACAGCTGCCATAAATACGATAGAAAAATACATGCTTTCCATTGCCTGTACCCAAACAGTGTGGAAAATTGCCATCGTGATTCAAAATAGGAGGCAATCGACATCAACATTCAGTCTTGTAGGTAGTGGTAAATACAACGACTGAATAGTATTCCATATAGCAGATGATTCTTCTTTTACAATGTTAGATACCGTTCGATCTCCTATCCTATTACTGTAGCCAATGCTTTTATAGCTATCCCCAGAAGCAAAATACCTGTAACCACGAAAAACACTCAATAAAATTATTTGTTATATTTACCAAGTGACGGTGCCCTATCTACTTGGGCGATACTGAGGAATAATTACAGAGATTCTCTAGGATGTCAGCAAGGTGTGATTAGAAGTGGAGCTGCTGCTGCAGAAGTAAAACATTGAAAGTTTCAATCTTAAATCGAATTTTTATTGCGTTTCATGGGCAATGAAATGTGTGATAAGAATTTCATCAACGAAGATAACAATAATTCAGAGCCATCAGTTGAACAAGTTAGACATGCGCAATCAGAAACACAATGTTCTAATGATCATCCTGTTGACGAAAGAAATTATGGAGGTATGACAGTACCTAACACCAGCGATTGAAGAAATTGATTCACCTAATTTATCTGATAGAAACGATCTTCTTGAACCACATACACTACGACCAGAAAAGAAAGCAAAGAAAGTTGTAATTGATAATTTAATTAAAAAGACTAGAACAATATGAGCAAAGGTCAAAAGAGAGAAAAGAGAAAGAAAAGCTTTCTACTTCTAAAGGACGATCTATACTTATTTTTCATGTTAATGTATGAGCAAAAAAAATGCCAGTAGCGTATCAGCATATTTTGAAAAGAAACATATTTCTCACTGTTTCGCAAGAGGGGGCACGCCTGCTGAATATTTCAAAATTTGCAGTTCCTCCGTATCATTCAGGTATCGGTATAACCGACAATATTCATCATATAAGGACAAATAATTGGTTGGATTAATTCTCCTGCTTCAACAAGCTCTTCACAGCAAACACCCTCTGGAGAGGCACAAGACAATCCAGAAACATCAAACATTTGCTTCCTTTGTCACCCATTTTACAGTGAACTGTTTTTCAATGTGTCAGTTATTTTCTGCATGATGTTAAATAATAAATTTAAACAATAATAATTCCTCTTCATCAATAATAAAAACTTATCTAAAAAATGTCATTACCAATTTTTCAATAACATAATTTGTTCTGTATGTTTTAAAAATAATTCTATGTGGTGTTACAAAAAATTATAAAATTAAAAATGTATAAAAAGAATATAGTAGATTTTTCTTTCTCCCTCTCATTACACATTTTTCATAACATAATTTGTTCTATAATAGTTTTACAATATTTCTGTTTTAGCTTTTTGGTTAAAATAATTATAATAAATTAAAAATATTACTACTATTCAATGTCTAGCTATTTTGTTTAAAATAAATAAATTTAAAAAATATAAAACTTATCTGAAAAATATAGACAGTTTTTCTTCAGTTCCGATTGGTGGTTGAGCATTGCATCCCTCTAAGTAAATAATAGGTTGAATTTTAGTATGAACTTCATCAAACTCTGTTCTGCTCGGACAGAAATAGTTAATAAATTTTTCTCTCGTCAGTGCAAATTCCCCGTGAATTCGTCTTTTTCTCATATACTCATTTTCCCATTGCTTTGCAGACTTTGATTTCTAGTAAAGTAGAAGTAATGAGTGTAACTCGACATCCGAATATGACTCATATGTAAGTATTCCGCCAACATATTGACACAAAATAAATAAATAATAAGTGTCTACCTCGTTAAACTGCTATCTTATATGCGTGGGCAACTGTGCCTACAGTTCTTTTTCGTTCTGCCCTGCTCTGCTCAGCTCTACCTATACTGCGTAACAGTTCAACATGCGAATTACCTAAATCTTATGTCAAAGGTGCTTTAGAACCATAAACACTTTTTAAATATAAATATCCAATAAGTAATCTTAAAATATGGCTTTAATCTTTATTAAATGGTAAATTATACATTTTTGTATATTTATATAACTTATTTTTAACTAGAAATGTCTAACGAAAACAGTGTTTAATAACAAACCTAACAAAAGTGAAATTCATAATTTATTGAAATAAAATAATGTAATTCTTACAACTAAACTCGAAACAAAATTCTTAGTTAAATATTTCTTTAGCCTAACATCTTAAACCTAATATATATTTAAGACTTTAATTAACTACAGTCAAACATTCAAAGAAAAGAAAGACAAACTTTGAGAATAAGTATAACAATTCTTTTAAATAAACAATAATAAATTAATATAAATGTATCAAATTATTAAAAAATATAAGATATACGATTTACCAAACTGTATAGCATCTCAAATATATCAAATTTAAGCTTATATCCAGAGCCAAATTTCTAAATAACATATTTCTAGAGTAGCAAATTTAACATATTTTGAAGAAGTGAACAATTTTCAGAAGATAAACCTTTTGTACTTGTTATTTAAGGTGTGTTTTTGGAACACTGTACTTCAAATGATTCACCAAACAAGCAATGATCTACAAAATGAAAAGTGATTATATGGTTCATTTGAAAAGTGATTTAATAAACAGAACCTACAAGAGATACTTTATGACACTGGCTATAGTTTTAAAAAAAATAGTATGAATAAAAAAGACAGTAAATGACTACCTAAAGAAAAGGTAGACCTGATGAAGACAGAATTAAGTTTGACCAGTAGAGAATACCTTAGAACAAATACATTTTAACTTTCATTTGTGATTTCAAGAAAAGACAAGCAGCCTATAATAAGTTCTGTGAAAATCCTACATCTTAAGTCAGTTACTTGAAAACCAGGACAATATGCAGGAGCAAGAAAACTTAAGTAAGAAGGCAGATAATCTTAAGCACTTCTACACAAATATCTGGATTCTGATTTAATTAAAGAGGGCATCCATTTCCAAAGATATAAATGAAAGACAATCAATTCAAAATAAAAATGTTAATAGTGGGAAAACAATGTCTTCAGATAATTTTAAAATCTATAATTAGATCAAGCATGTGGATTCTCAACTTGAAAATCATATTGAAGATAATGCATTATTGTAACACATTATGAAACCATGTACCAGTAACTTTAAAGCAGTAATGCAAAATAATAAACTTTATTATCTTATTGTGATACTGATTCACACATACAGAACTGACAAAATGTAGGCCGCAGATCTCGACTAACCATATTTAATTTGTCCTTGAATATTTCTCAGTAGTAATACTTCAGACTGTTTTTAATGAATCCAGTTTTTTACGTTTAGCTATATTTTGGATCTAAACTTTCATCTTCATCATAGCACGGTTTTACAAACAAAATAGTAATATTTTCTGCGACACAATTCTTACACATCCTTAGGGTATAAAAGATCAGCTCTCAAACTATTTCATAAACAAATACAAGCTATCTGAGAATGTGACAAACAAAATGAATGAACATTCAAAGTAAGGTAAGTTAATGGCTATTTTAATAGGAAAATAAAATTAGAAAATAAAATCAACAACTGTGCAATTAATAATGGTTAGAGGTCAACTGGCAATCAATAATTGAATCGCTTTATTTTAGATTTAATATAAATATCTACAGCATTCCCCTAAATCGAATTCAACTTTAGAAATAATCTTGAACAAACTGAAAATTACTTTCCATTTTTTTAATAACAAGAAAACCTTAATAAAAACCTTTTTAGAGGGGGATTTCTGCTTTAAATTCTGAATCAGATTAAGTAGTAGGTAAAAGATTGGTCTCAAAACACAGGGTGCTTGAAAAAATAAAAATGTAAAAGTTGCATAGCTTTAGATAGCTGTAATTGTTGCATTCAATTACACAATTATTACAGTTTAAGTTTCTTTCAATCTGCAGTGTCTTAAATCAATAAAAAAATCTGTATATTATTTCTATCATGAATTTAGCAAATAAATTAAGATATTTTGTTCTTTATAAATCCTATATCCGATGTATGAACTGCTCCGTCATCAATTTCTTTTTTACTGCTGACAATGCCTTTGATGATCATGACAGATGAAGAACTATCTCTCTTATGTGCTGATGATATCGTGGTGGTCTTGTTATGTGCTTGATGCTTTAACAGTTAAAAGTACACTTACATTTGTCCATTGGTTTATTCACTTAATTGCCTGTACTCAGCATATGTTATAAAACCATCACCATCTAAATCTGCAGTATCAAGTGTTTCATCTATTGTATATCCAATTTGGTCATCACTTAAAGTTACAACATTCTCTTTTCCTTCAGCTGTGTACAAAATTAATCAGTAATTTGTATATAATTAATTATAATATTTCTTTATTAATTAGGTTCCTGCCCAATTAATATTAATATAGAAAATTTCACAATTTAATACAAATATTTATAGAGTAAAATGTATATTGATTGCCATTATTGGGGAGTTTCATTCAATTCTCAAGTAAAAATTAGTAATAATTAAGAATATATACATTTTAATTTAATAAATATGATTGTTTTTTTCTATGTAAGTATATGACTACAAAACTGAATATTTTGCAGCACAATTTCAAAGTATTTATGATCAATTTGACTCTCGTAGAAATAATCATCTGTCCAATCAAATCTGTCATTCCATCTGAAATCAATTTTTTGTCATATATAAATCAACACAAAAGGAGTAATTTCTGTGCCAGTGTTGTATGTAGGTTTGTGCTGCGATTTCAAAATGGAACAAATTTTCAATCTTTAATAAAATCCCAAATGTGAAGAAATAATAGCAAAATTTTGAGAAAGAAAAAAACATTTAACTCAGTAAAGTTGAAGATAGGAAACAGTTGTATCTTTGTTTCCGAGATAAATTAATTACATAAACCTCCAATGATGGCACTCAACACAGTTTTGAACAAGTCACATTTACTATGCATGATTAATTCTAAATCAAAATGTACTGCTGAATACAAAGCTTTAACAATTAAGTAAGTTATCTTAATATTTACAAATATATACAAACAAATACAATTCTAAAAATACGTTGATTTAGTATGTACATTTTGCTTTATTTTAAAAAATGCAAAAGAAGTTTTAAGCAAGGTTTTAACATTTTTTAAATAGAAGCACATAAAATGAAATACTTGATTTCACTCATAAAATCAATAAATACAGATTGCTTTAGATATGTACAATTCTAACTCTAATCATTTGAAGTGTAATACTGTATTAGGCTATTAACATGTTTTTAGTTATGTATAAGCACATAATGTACATCATACCTTACTTTTATATCATTTAAATGTACAATAATTATAATATATTATATTGTTATGGAAACTATTAGGAAGAATAAAGAGAGAAAAATTATTTTGACTGGTCATCAAGATCTTTATATTTGCAACAACTACATTTTCCTTCAATTAAAAAAAACTACAGTTATATGTTAATGGCCCAGACACCTTATAAAGGGTCCCTGAACTAATGAATGGTATGTTGAAAATTAATAAATTAAAATGTTCTTTGTTGATAGTACTGTAAAATAATACACAACTAGTAGTAGTATTAATATATAAGATTTTATAATTCTTATTTCTTTACCAGAATTAACCTTTATAAAATTTATTAAAAAGAAAAGATTTGATACCAAAAACAAAATAATAATTTTACAAATTCCTATTCTTAATTACCTAATAACTTATGTGTGATTTTACAAACATATTTGTTATGAGGTGCAATCGTGGGCAATACAGTCTTACAAATCTTATCAATCTCTTTCAATATAATTTTGAACTATGTATTACAAGAACACCCGTGCAGAACGTAGAACCAACAAACGAATCAGTTTAGAAATTTGGTTTCAACTAAAAGCCCAATATTTTGAACCTAAAGAATCTAAGGAAAATATTTTTTCCAAATTCCAATGCCCCTAAGGACATATTTTAAGGGTTGGGGTAAATTTTTAAGAGTTTTTAAGTGTAAACATAGGTTAGGCGTTACATCATATTAAAAAAGAACTCTTAAAGTACGTATTTTGAAAAAAAAGAAAACCTGGTTCCGTTTCAAGATGGCAGCCCTAAACATATGAAGTTTTTATATTTTTATTTACTTTAATTAAAAGGTATTACTTTCAGAACTCAATACTTGACTAAACATTGCTAATATTCTTTCAATTAATGCCGCACTTGGGCACTTACCAATGTTTAATGTTTTCAATATTTAATTTCAGGAAAATGAAAAAGCCCAAAACAAAAAAAATTGAAGTAGCGATGAATGTTGAGTTGGATATTAAATTGAAGGACTTTTAAAGCTAAACATTTTTTGTATTAAAACTTTGGTCATATCTCCAACCAATCCAAACTGACAGCTAATTTCTTCCTCTTTTATTTCTAAAATAATAACTCTTGGTTCATAAAACTAAGCACTAGCTGGTACTTTTATGTATTAAAATAGTTATTTGTTGTTTTCTACTATAAAATACATTCCACAACAAATTATTTTTTAATCCTTTACATTTTTCAACTGTTTACTTTTATGATGCACCAAAAATCCGTAACTCTTACTTTACTGTGGCTATTTACTCAAAGATGTGACACTTATAGTGCAGGTAGGGAGGGGTGTTAGATTAACGGATGAAACCGGCAAAGTGGAACACGAACTGAAGTGACCCATGCCTGAATTTCCTATTCAACTGCAACCATTATTGTCTTTTGAAAGAGTAAATGATTTAATATGAGTGAGTAGTTGCTAGTAACGTGGCTACCGATATCGCGGAGGCCGTTAAAGCATTGAAAGACCATTAATTTACTAATTTTTTGATAGGACGAGTTAGAGTGCGTAGATAAGCCTTCTGTAATAGGTGGTTCCGTTAAAACAATGTTAATAATCGTAATAATTAGTATAAACTGTCAAAGCTTGTTACCTGCAAGTGTTGTTTTGGTTAAAAAGTGTTAATTGGTAAGTCAGTGATTCAGTTGATAACACGGCCTGGGTACTGCTTTCGGAAGCATGGTCCCATTGTATTCGTTTACTAGGTCATTAAAAACCCGTCAAGGAACCCATACGTTTCAAAGATCACATTAACACTGGTTTCCAATTCATGAAATATAAGTAAATATAAATGTTAATCTACAAATCTGTGCATTAACGAACGTGGAGTACAGGAAATATTACAGTACAGTTGAATATGTAGGAAGTCCAACTTTATAAAGCTAAAGTTCATAGTGTACAACTACATTTGAGGTCTCAAATGGCTGTAATATTCCACTATACTCAAACCTGAGAAAAACTCAGAACTAATAGGATCTATCTGTAAATGCATCATCTTAATTTAAAACATATAGATTCTCATTTTTATGAAATAGAATTAACACTAATTTTAACAATGTTAAATGTAAGACTTATATTATATAAGAAAATGTGATTACAAAAATGTTTCTTATCCTAAGTGGTTAACCTGTAAAATATTACCAGCACCAAAACAAAAAATAATTAAACAATGAACTTGCCAATTGTTTTGCTACTGATCATTTCCAACAAACCAATCATTTTGTGAATGAGGTGAAACACATAATCACACAATTAAAATAGAATAAGGTACTTGTGTATTAGACTTCTGCAATATATCGAGGACACCGTTTGATTTAAATTATAACTTTTATCTTATTTAAAAATTGCTAAATTACAGTGTATGTCCTCTTAACTACAAATAACAAAATCTGAACCTAAACATCTTAGTTAAATACACACAGTATGTTTCCAGTTTGTCAACATATAGGTTAGTACTGTTACTGAACTTTATTAAAGTAATATTCTAAAAGGTTAGATGACATAAATTTGTCTTTTTAGAATTTAATTAATTCATGTTCAATGCAGTAAAAAAAGATCCCTATAGTTCACAAGTACCTTGAATAATACACCTAACCCCCACCAACCACTTACCACAGTAATTTTGTTAGGCAAAAGCAAAATTGTTAGTATTTCGTATTGCTGGTGAACACAGTAATACATTTTACCAATACACATTATTATTGTGTTACAGTAGTATACAAAACAAAAATGAATATAGATTAGTCCCTACAACAAATTTTTATATCTTAATTATTAATAACCAGAAATTAAAAAATCCACACAATTTTCTTCACACATTTTCATAAAAAACCTGATGTTGCAATCACTGATGATCTGTTAACTTAAATTAATATCAAAGTGTATTATATAAAAAACCTTGAGCAGACATTTTTTAATAATAAACTTACTACTCTATTCCAATTACCTGCATTCTATTAAAACGTCTTGGACTCCACCAAATACTCTTTCTTCAAATGGTCCGGTTACCTAGAAATGACTCTATAACTAGCACATTAAACCACTAATAACAAATTACACAAAGAAATTAACTTTTAAACAGTTTGGAAAATATTTCTGCTGTTTCACATAGTTTATTTTCGTAACTGTTTGTATTATATGGTGTTGCAGCATTGACTTTATATGCAGTATATAAAAATTATCCATGTTAAAGCAGCAAGAATGTTTACTGAAATCAAAGTTTTGATTAATTACTTGTGATTCTCTACTTTACAAACACTCTACAGTACAAATTTATGTTAATTATACTTCTTAAATAATTGATTTTAATAATACTTACAAGGAATGCATATAACTTTTTTTCATAATTTGTTTATTACATAATAAGTATTGATCCGTATACTTTGAAAATCCTAATCATTACAGAAACATTTCAGCTATTTAACATATTAAGTTGAATTTTTTCTTCTTAACATTTTTTTCTTTTTGTTAATTAGATTAATGACGAGAGTAGCATAGCGCACACACAAGACAAACACCAGCTATTTGAATAATTTTTATTCTATTATTCAAATACTTTAGAATTATTTGAATAAACTACAGTGTGAATACTGGTCCTAGGCATAGCGGCATAGGTTATTCGAATGACTAAGCAATCGATTCAGCTCACATTCAGTTATTCAATTTGTTTGGTACATATTCAAATAATTTGCGGCTTGAATAGTTTTAGACCTATACCAGAATATTCGAATGAATAGATTTTTTAGTGTTCTTTCTATTTTATTAATTAGCTGATTAAAAACTCATGTTTAAAACTAAATGCTTTTTTAATACAAACTTTTCTTAACTACTTATCTATTTACAAACCGTATTATTTCCCAAATTTCTATATGTACATATATATATATTTTATACGGATTACAAAAATACAAATATATTCACATTCAAGAAAATGTATATTTTGACTTTGAGGAAGTGTAAATTAAAAATATAATATAATTAAAATAAAACTCAATGGAAACAGTAAAAAATTACCCACAGTTACTCGCCAAAATACAGAATCGAACTAAATAAAATCTTTCATATTAAAACTAACGGGAATGGATCACATGAGGAGCAATAACTACTTTATATTTGTGAAAAAATTAAACATGATATCTGGTGTTAGATTCCAGAAAAATTTGCCGCCACTCAGTGTCTGGCATATTTACCGATTCCAAGAATGTTATATAATTTGAATACTCTTACAAGAGAGAAGTCATCTGTAACTCATTCTACTAGTTTTTATTCAATTACTAGTAAGCTCCCATGAAAAATTGCAGGCAGATTAATTAGCTAAACATCAGAAATATATAATATAAAAAAATACTACTTAAATGCAGTCCTACCTTACTATTCTGAGGAGATTTTTAACTCGGTAAATGTGTACAATTATAAAGATATTTAGATATGATTTTATAAAACTGTAAGCCTATTTGTCAAAATTTTTTATTTATATACATTATTATATATAAAAATAAAGATACAAATATTATCTTTAAATTGCTTTTTATTTCATATTGATTTATCAAATTATTTAGACGTTATTAATATTATAATGAAGAAACTAATAATGAAATATGTTTATATGTTATACGAAGATGTACAAATGTTTCCGAAGCTAAATGAATTAGTATCTCTTCTTTAAATTAGTAAAAATAAATACATTGATGATAAAAGATTGTAAACTTAAGATTATATTTTGTTTGTTTACATTAAGTAAAAATCTATTTTTGCTGTTATTCATTTCAAAGTATTTTAAATGTCAAACATGAGTTTTAAATAATATCAGATCAAAAGTACTATTTATGATTTACACTAGAAGCAACAGGGTAATGTTCACTACATTTACCCAATTCACAATTTATAATGTATTATTAAATTAGTTTTGTTAAAAATAGGCAGTTGTTGTTGTCGTCCGTTGTGGTGTTTAAAAAATATACAATAGAACAAGCCATTCTCTACGCAATATTTAAATCTGTGTGTATGAATTGTGTTTCCTGATTATGGTATGTTTTATGTATACACAGGTAGGAGAAAATTGTGTTTTAATTTTCAGTTTTGTAAAAACTTTCACGGTTACATAGATATTGTCAAAAACATTTACCTGCCTGCCCGAGAACTTTAACTTCCAAGAGAAACATATATACCAAACATTTAGATGTTTTGGTTGAAGAGAAATAATGTTTTAAAGGAATTTTATTTTATAAATTGTCCTATATACATATATGGACCTAAGGTATATTGAAATAACTCTTTATACTGTTAATCATAAATGAAGGGAAAACCAAGTATTTAAAACAGGAAGCCACTTAATATAAATAAAGAAATAACCATTAATTTATTATTAAAGACAGAATTCATGTACAAACAATTAATCAAAACACTTTATTAAAAACAAATTGCACATTTTAAATTATTCACAAATAACACCTTTATTAAACCTACCACCATTTATTCACAAAATAGTTTGTTCGTCTTTAATTATGATTTAGTAGACACTAACATATAATATTATAAACAACCTTTTTTTACCAAATCACAGACACACCTTATCTTTAAAGTTTATAAATTGAGAGATTCACAAACAAATTTTGTTCAAATAAAAATACAATTCTGATAAACTACTGTTTTAAAAATTAAATAGAACATAAATAATCTTAAAAGCCATAATTTGTGAGTTTAGTAAAATAATTTTACTAATAAAAAATGCAAAATATTTCCTAATCAGTTATTCCAAAAAAAAGTTAGACTTTCCTTGGCAAATTATGACTACAGTGGGGAGCACGAAATAAGGCGGGTGAGAAATTTTGCGCTGTTGCCAGATATGGGACTGGCAAAGCGAGGAACGGTCGAGAATCACTTTCTCTGAGCCACGATCTGGCAACACTGAGCGCTTATTTCTTGCTCCCGACTGTAAATGAAATACCTTATATGAAAACATTTATTTTGTAATAAGTTATGAACATTGTGATACATCTGCTCCTATCAAGTCGAGTTTGCTTTACAAAAATATATACAATTAATTAATATCATGTTAAATTTTTTGAATATCTTGATAGTTATTTGTATAGTATTGCAATCTATATTTTACATTGCAGTCATTTAACTTTATTAGCTTTAAACATTAAGTTATTTGTCCTCTATCGTTTACTTTAGTTACAAATCTTATTTAGCCACTAATTAATTCTGCTAACAAATGTGATGTTTACTATATAAAATTAGAATAACTCTATAGACAAAAGGATCTCACCTATTTAATACTTTAACCACCAAGGGCATCTAATCGGCTTTTAACAACTATCTGAATATCACCAAGGACATATTACATTGGCTCTCAAAAGGTGTCAGAATACCTCCAACTTGATCGAAACTGGCAGTTTGTCTGACCAATGGCAAGACTTTGAATTTTTTGGTTATATAGACACTTTTATTAAGCTAAACATTTATGTATTGTAGACTTATGAAGAGATTAGGAACTGGTCTTTCATATAATAACAATACATTCTTACTAGGACGCTCCGAGTACCACTAAGCAATTGTTGAGTGGGACTCTCCAATACCCCCACACTAATTTTTGCAGTTATAACAGACATAATAATGTATGACAGACACAAGGCATAAACCATTGAGCCTTCACTAATAACTAAGGTAGAGTTTTTGGTCTCAGTTAGGTTAAAAACACCTCTTGTAATAATAAAGAAGAGTTTCTCATGTTTAATTGTTATAAATGAAAAACTAAACGAAATAAATGGCAGGAAGTGTTGACGGTGTTAATATTTGTGATATATCCAACAATGGCCTAGGTTTACTAAAATTAGAAAGCAAAATTTAAAAAGTTTGTATTGGATGCAAAGACCAAAAAACTGTGAAGGAAAATGTAGGAAGTCAAGAACCATCTGCTACAATTATTGCAAATGCAGGCTTCACATTGAATGTCTCCCACAAAACAATTACAAATAGTTTTAGTAAAGTTAAAATAAAGAATTCTAAGTAGTTAACTTAGTGTTCAGTTTGTTTAACTTATAAACATAATAGAAAGTATTACTCTATAAAATAATGAATGTCATGTTTTGCAACAAGTCATTTAAAAGTTACCAATATCAGTAACTATTTAATATTTCCTTTGATAGTTTAAAATATGTTCATAAAGAGCTATTTTGTTAACATGTTAACATTTTAAGGTTATTTTGTATTTTTCCTTGTTCTTTAAAATTGGTACAATAACAACAAATTTGGTACAAAACTACACTACTTTACAAAAGCAAACATAGTGTTATTGTAGAAATCACTGTTTAAAAAAATTTCAATTTAGTACTTTATGGGAACAAATGTATTTTTTAAAGCTAATATTTTTGTAGAACATTTTCAGAATATTTTTCTTTAGTTTTTCAGTTATTTTAACAATCAAACATAGCATTGAAGCAATTTTCTTTACATATAATTCTGGTACTTTCAATTTCAAACAAAACAGATAAAAAATAATTGCCTACACATATTAGTGAAGGCACAGTGGTTTATGTAAATGTTTGTCAAACAATAAAAATGAGGATGTGGTATTAGACAGTCCCATGTGACAATGGCTTGGTGCTCGAGGCAAAGACTCGTTCAATAGATCTTGACTGTACTCTGCTCGTCTTAATAAAAACGGCATGGCAATTGGCAGTCAAAGAGTTTAAAAAAATCAATAACTTATAAAGCTTAATACATTTTATAAAATTGTAAAATTTGAAGATGGCCCAAGTTTAAAAATAGTAAATATTATGTTTAAACATGATTTTTTACAATCCCATTAATTCAAGTTTATTATTATGAATTATATTAAAAAACAAAATTAAAATTAAAATTATTAAAATTGTAATTCAAAGGGTATTGTATATAAAAGTTAAAACAATATTTATACTGAAAATAATTGAGAATAATTATTTTAATAATAGTATAAAAGTATATGACCACAAAATATATATTTATGAATGAAATACTGAAAGTGATATTTTTACTTTATCACATAAAAGGAAAGCTTTATCATAGAATATAAATTAAATATTTTTTATTTTGTTCTAACGGCGACATATTTGCAAATTCTGAGGATTGATTTCAGTTAGCAGAGAAGTAAAATTTACCACATGTCATTAAAATATTGGAAAATTAGTATTTATCTGTTATTTAACCCTTTCCCCGTATTCCGTAGTAACTCGTAGTGATTTATTTTTTTCACACTCCCCCCGGTTTCCGTACTAATCCGTAGTAGTACTTTAAATGCAAATAACTTCGCCATCTGTTAGAATATTTTAAAACTAACTTCAGAAACGTGTTCAGAGAACATTTTACAGTATGTTGTGTATCATTTGTAATTTCTTCCAGCTGTTTAGGATTTTAGATCTGTGTTTATAGTCATTTGTAGCACAACTTTTGTAACACAACAATATTTGTGTAGACTGAATTTAAAAAACATGGTTAATTTTTTGATTTATCAAATGTAGTTTTTTAGTAACTGAACACAAATAAAACAGCAAGTAAAGTTAATGGCCTAACATATATAAAGTGTCTTCTAACATTTTTGTAAAAGTTATAACTGGGAGTGAACTTATTTTTCAATTTGTTTTTTATTTGGACTTAAAAAACAATTTTCAGTGCTGCATTAGGTAAGGAAGTATACAAATTTTGTATATATTAATATAATATTAAGATATGGTAAAAATTTCATGTATATTGAATAAGTAGTTAATTAGTTATCATTGTTTGAACATGAACTGAATAAAGTGACAAATTTGGCCGTTTAAGAGGTCTGGTATGAGGCACTTGGTGTAAATTATGAATACCGGGGAAAGGGTTAATATGAAACCTATGAAAATGTATCAATACAGTAATTAAAATGTCATATGTTCTTATTCTAAGTTTTTACATTAGCTATTCAAGTCTACTAGTTCAAACAATACATTAACACTTTTAATGTATGAAATACAATAATACAGTGCATAAAATAAACAAATTTACTTATAAGATTTGTTGCTTGGAATATCAAAGAAAAAATTAAATTGAATAGCAGTAAAAATTAGATTTTTTAAATTTTAATCGGTCAATAATGATGGTTAACTGTAATAGAAAAGGTGATATTGGTGTAATGATTTTATAGGTATGGTTGTATTAAATGGAATAATGGTAATACATATTTTATACATTCAAGATCATTCCTGTACCACTGTAAAGCATATTAAAATATATATATATATATGTTTGAATAGGTAAGTTTCCCTTTAAATAAAGTCTAAATTACATTTTTTCCCACAAATTGACCTAATACTGTATTTGAAAATAAACTAAACATTTTGTTAATTATATGTGTTCCATTCAATCTATATATATAAAAGCCAAATCCACTGACTCACTGATCACGATTTCTCAAAAACTACTGAACGGATTTTAACGAAATTTGGTATGTAGCTTCCTCTAAGGCCATAGGTGCTCACTAAGAAAGGTTTTCAAAAAATTCGAAATCTTAGGGGGGGTTTGGGGGGTCAATGTTACTAAATCACGATTTTTCCAAAACCACTGAACGGATTGGAACTAAATTTGGTGTGTAGCTTCCTCTAGGGCCGTAGGTGCTAATAAGAAAGGGTTTCAAAAAATTTGAAATCTTAGGAGGGTCTGGGGGGTCAATGTTACTAAATCACGATTTCTCCAAAACCACTGAATGGATTGGAACTAAATTTGGTGTGTAGCTTCCTCTAAAGCCATAGGTGCTCTCTAAGAAAGGTTTTCAAAAAATTCCAAATTTTAGATTAGGTTTGGGCGAGTCAAAATTACTAAATCATGATTTCTCCAAAACCACTGAACGGATTGGAATGAAATTTGGTATGAGCTTCCTCTAGAGATATAGATGTTCGCTAAGAAAAGTTCGAAATTTTATTGGAGGTTTGGAGGGGGGGGGGGTCAAAGTTACTAAAAAAAAACACGTAACGCCCATTGGAATGAAATTTGGTATGTAGCTTCCTCTAGGGCCCTAGGTGCTCGCTAAGAAAGGGTTTCAAAAAATTCTAAATTTTAGGGGGATTTGGGGGGGGGGGGGGGTAAAAGTTACTAAAAATCTCCATAAGAAATACATAGTGTAATACATTTATTGATATAATATATTTTTGTTAATATTCATTTAACTTTGATTTGTCTATTCGTGCAAAGCCGGATAGGGCCAGCTAGTAACATTATGTTTGTTTAAAAAGAAAAATGTATACAGTATTTACATTTTCTCCAAAATGATCTCCGAGTCGAAAATGAAACAATAAGGTTAAACATTTGGCTTCATTATTGCTTGAATATTATTCTGTTACGAATCATTTACCAGAACTAATTAGAGCAATTAATTACATAAACTTCTTTTGTTTCCCACACTCAAAAGTCAACACTGGACTCAAATTCAACATTTTTAATTTAAAAACTCACTTTCAGTAAGATGTTCAAAAAATTAATTATTAATTTATTATTGAGCTCTAGACATTTTAAATTCAGCAAAATCTATAAATCCGTCGAGGTTCAAATCTAAACTGGAGAGTATTGGATCAATCCTTTGTGCGAGGAATTCATCTGATTTTGGTTTGTACTCTTTCTTTTCAGCTTCACCTGAAAAATAAATTACAATTTTTAGCCAAATTTAAAAAAAAAATAAGAACTATTACACTCGACCCACCTTGAAAACAGTTGGTCGTGGGGAGCATAGGACTTTGTTTCTTTAAGATTCAGACCATTTGGAGAAGATTCCCAAAATTCATTAAATTTATATATATAGATATGTTTTATTCCCATTGATAAGTGGTAGTAAATTGCAGATTTTTTGGTGAAAGGGTCCTAGTAAGATCTTAAATATCCAAGTAAATCTTCAGATATAGTTTTTTTGTTTTTCAATCTGATTCAAAATGGAGGAGTTAGACTGTTTAGTCGTTTTTGTGTAGCGATTTTAGGAGTATATATAAGTATATGTTTTTTCCCCACAATGATAAGTGGTAGTAAATATGCTTCAAAATTGCTGAATTTTTGGTGA
>JAGFPH010000208.1:696563-721882 GCA_018207615.1 Philaenus spumarius
TTGAATTGGATTATACATGATGATTCAGAACTATGCGGCAATGTATCGGTAACTCATTCTACAACTAAAAATAAGAAAAAAGTTCATATAAACATAGGCCCGAAAACGCTTCTGTTTGATTCTGTTATTGATATGATGGTAATCCTTGGTTATGTTGAAATGGTGGGTGTGATTTAAACGGGAAATGAGTTTGTGGTCCGGTACGTTGTTCTCGCAGTATGGGTCGAATTTTTGGTTGAGGCGGTATGATTTGGCGTTGTCCTCTTCGAGCTCTGGTGTGAGAATCTTTTAAATCTTCCCTTTGTAATAACAATTTAAAATCAAGGATGTTTTCAATCCTTTGGACCCTACATGCATCTTGTGCGAGTTCCTCCAAGTGTTCAGATAAGCGTGTAATAATCTCATCTTCAGATCTTTAGAGTGATAACCCTTTTCGTAAAATATTCTAATTGGCTTAACTTTCCAGATGGCTGGTATTTTCCAATCTCGACCCTATGGTGAATCTCTCTTTGTAGTTCTCGACTCCAAAATTTTCTTTCAAACGCTCCTTGGAAATCCTCCCAATATCGTAAGTCGTTCTTGATAAGGTGAACCATTTCGCGGCATGGCTCTACAAGCAAAATTCGAGAGTATCGATTAAATAATTTATAGAATCTATTTTGCTATTTGCAATCATTCTCCGTTTGTAGAACTTATGAATTTGTCGAAGATGATCGGTTGGATTATGTTCCCTCCCGAGGAACTTGGGAATGTGGTTATCAGTGATGCCATTTGTTTGTCCTGCACATGTGATTTGTGGCAGGGAAGGTGGTTTGTTGTTTTTAATTTCCTTTTCTAAATTTTCCATCCTTTTATTATTGTTGGTGGCTACAATTTCGAGAGTCAATTAATCTGCTGACCCAGCTCTCCTCATTTTGATTGATGTTGTATGTTAACGACGCCCTCAAAAGATTACATTCTTCATTTATCTGTTTATGGTTCTCGTCCCATACAGTACAGTCTCGCTAATCCGGACTTGACGGGACCGGACCCTGTCCGGATTAGACGGAAAAAGCCTAAAAAATGCATGAAATGTATACCGTTTGTGTTTTTAGTGAGAAACGTATTAAAACTGATGTTTTGGTAATACAGTATACAGTAAATATCAGCGACCACAGAATTAAATAGACTGGTCAAGTCGAACGCAAGAGTGAAGCCAGTTTTAGAGTCAAATACTCACACAATATGACGGATGCAAGTCGCGAGCCGAAGGCCGGCCACCCGTACATTACCCGCCAAACGAAGCTCGTGTTATAACTGTTGTATGATAGAAACTACAATAGCCAATTTGTTCAGAAAATGTAGCTTTTCAGCTACATTTCTCTCGCTTGCATGACGCACCTGCCCTAAAAACAAAATATTTTATAGCAATGCAACTTTTTGATGTCACGAATTAAAAAGTATAAACATGTTTGGACTTTATTCGATTTTTTAAGTGCAAACCATTTTTATTTTAAAATTGTGAACACACCATTAGCTTCCCACACTATTAAACTGTAAGTTTGTCAAATTACAAAGATTTTTTAGCATTTTCAGCTATTGAAACCATAGTGTAAATGAATAGGGCGCACTGAAAATTTCACTCCAGACGTCTAACGAGAAACCAATCAAATAGGGACTGTTGATTCGACAGATAGTTAGACAGACAGTCTGCAGTCAGGTATAGTGCGGCGAGCTGGTGAAGTGAGTCACTTCCTTGAAATACTGTGGGACAAAAGATAATTGGCCGACCCTTTCTATCCTCGGCTGAGCTTTCTCTTCACGCTAAAAATAGCCAAGGACAAAATGAACCCTTAACTATTTTCGCTCTCGGCAAACGGCCGTCCGGATTATCGGAGACCGGATTAGCGAGACTGTACTGTATTTCTTTTTGTTGTAACAGTATTTGCTATTTTGTTTCCTTGGTTTGATGTTCCAGTTCAAGGCGAACTTTTTTCTTTCGTGTGCTGGTGGTAAATGTACACTCTTTTTATAGCATCATGTGTTGCTCTTGTAATTTGCTCTTCAACTTCTCATGTATAACCTTGTTTTCTTACTCAAAACGTTTACATAGCTTCTCCTCTACTTGTTCTATGGGTATTAGAACGTCCTCTTTAAACTTCTCTAATTGTTGAGATACAGCCTGCCGTTGTTCGTCGAAACATTTTTTTTGTGCTTGGAAACATTTGTTGAAATGACTAAACATATATTCTAACGTGATCGGTTGCTCTTTGTTTTGGTGTGATTGAATGGTAGTCATGTTAATTGCGACTTCATTCTTATCACTGCTTGTACTTATCCAAGGATTGATTTGGACAGTCTTATCAATATATAAAAATGTTTCGCATAACATTAACTCTTTTTCCACTTGTCGGTTAAGTTCTTCTAGGATCCGCGACTCTTCCATCGTTTCGCCTTCAACATTGTGTTGCTCCGCGAGCACGTCTTCTGTTCGTCAAATGGGTATCCGTCAAATCTTGTGATTCGCATACCTTTTGAGTGCGTGTCACTTGTTTTCTAAAATCGTATTTCTTTTGTTGGTCCATTTTAAGATATAATTAATTATCAAATCCTTCATACATTAAACAATGGTACTTTCTTCTCAGGCCTCTCCCATTAATAATTCATAACTTTTTTTTTAATTTTCAGTTTCACCAGATGTTTCTTTATTAAAGCCTTCTGGATCCTCTTCGGTAAATTTATGTATGTGTGTGATCTTATAATTCCATTTCTTTAGATTATATTTAGTTATTGGCCAATTCTTTAGTTTTCTTCAAAAGAATTCCTGGAATAAATGGAGTATCCTGTAATCTGTACTAATGAAAGTTCAAAATAGTCTGCAAATATTTTATAGGCTACATTTAAATCCTATTTATTAAAACACTTTCTATGTTTATTTCAAGAATAATACAAACAAAACATTAACATTTAGGAATGAATTAGATAAACACACAAAACATTCTTAATACTTTAAAGGTTCAGTGCAAATGTTCAGAAGAATATGGTGCATAGCAAAGAGTCTTTTATTTACATTAACAACTTATAATATGTTTACTTATGACATAAAAACACGATATAGTAGAAATTTCCATATTATAAAGAAAACTGATAAAAAGCTTAACATACAAGGATGGTTGCCAATGTTTTGTTACCAACCACATTCTCATAACGAGAAATTTTTGTTAAATGCCTATCATCTTTGGGCTTATATTCGGATTTATCATAGATTGTCTCAATTGGGTGAAGGCTGGATTAACAGATTTTTAAAAACATCTTATTCCTTTAAATTGTTTAGAGGACCCCACTTAAAACTCAAAATAGTCAACTCTATGCAATTGTGTTTCATACACAACTAAATATTAACGTTTCACGTAGTTTGATTTATTTGTTTAAAACAATATAAATCTAACTTTAAATGTTTACAGTTTAAAAATGCTTACTTAATCCTCTGAAGAGGATAACTTGAAGTGAAAGTAATTTGTATCATACGCCATTTTCTAAACGTTAAAAAATATATTCCACATTAAATTTACTACAATTATAAATAATCATTTAACAGCATGCACTACTAAATTTCTCTTATAACAGTATCAAACTGGACAAAAATTAATAGTCATGCTGGACAAAACCATATCAAGACAAACTTCACAGGCAAATAAAAACAAACTTGACAAAAAGCATATTGTAAAATCCATTATAATCAAAATTATTTACAATTGCTGTACTTGTTTCGTCTGTTAATACTTTCAAATTGCCAGGCTTTAAAACTATTTAGATTATTTCCATATATTGCATAAATGTGATAAGTATCTGGTGTATTAAATATATTTATTTTAAATAATCTTTATCTAGCATACTCAGATAATTTAATATTTTATAACTGAACAAAAATAATGCAAATTCAACATTTCAAGTCCTCGGTTATAGATGAACTTTTAGGCAAGAAACTTTTCTCGCATGGGAGGGGACTACCAGTGGAGGAGAGTATTGGTGGGTTGGTGGACTGATCAGCAACTTGAGATTGTGCTTGCGCATCCTGGCTTCAATTCCACGTCTTAAAAAATCATCTGTAACTTAGGTCTTATGATAAACAAGTAAAAACTGCATTGTAATTATTGTAAAATTAGTTTTAAAAAGGTAGTGTAGATTATTATAAATTAAATTAATTTCTTGTGGTAAATTATTTTTACCCACATTTCTTATTTTTGTTTAATGGTCTGCACTGTTCTTCATATTTTTATTTGTTCCTATTTGTATCCTGAACTCATTTTTAATTTGTCTAGTTAACAAGGTATTTCCTGGAAAAATAAATGTTGTACAACTAATAATCCTATGTTGATTTATTTTGTGTTATAAAATGTAGTGTTCATCGATTACGTAGCAAATGAAAATTAAACCTGATATGAACAGACAATGAAACTTTGCACATTTGACATTAACAACAAAAAAACTAATTTATAGGTAATTTCACAATATATTCCTTGATTAAAAATACTTTAAAATAAAATATAAAGTAGATGGCATAAGTGTCACTTGGTACAACTAATTTTAGAATTAAATTTAAGTAATATTGAAAAAACCGATTACCTAAGGATGTGGTGGTGGATTTTTTGCTGCCTTCGTTTGTGCTCTAATAAATTCTGGGTAGTCAATAAATCCATCTCCGTTTGCATCATCCGTTGCCAAAATAGGATCAATTAGAGCGACTAATTCTTCATCCTTGAATAGTTTATTCGGTTGAGGAGCCTGCCCAGTCTGTGGGTCTTTGCCTTGCTCTACATGCATGACATACAGCGCAATACAGCAAATACACAAGCATACAAGCCAACAAGTACAAACAACAGACACAAATAACAATGCATATATACCCAGTGCTTATAAATGAATCATGGTAAGAAAACAATAATATTCTATCTTATTTGATACATATTTTATAACAACAATTGTTACTTTGAGTCTTAGTATTTGGAATTTTGGCAATTGGTAAGAGCATTATTTTATGTTACTATAACAATTCAGTTTGAAGAAAGAACTGGTATGAGTCATACATTTTACTTGGAGAGAAAATCTATCACCTATTATTATTGCATGAGAAAATTATTACTATTCATTACTATTTACATTCTGAAATCCTCCAGCTATAAACTACTTTTTGTAATTACTTTAAATTCGTCCAAATTTTAATGAACATAATTAATAAATATAAAAATATTTTGTGTTATTCACATCCGTTACACTAATAAAAATAATTAAAGACTTTTTTAGTACTGTTAAAAATATAAAAATGCCATTTAAACTGAGTTAAATTTAGTGATAAATCCTTTTAAAAACATATTTATACTATGGTGAAATAGGTAATTGTGTGCCTTTCAAATACTGAAATTCCTGAGACTATGTATGTAGCCAACAATATATTATTACATTTTATTAAAGAGGTGGTAAAATACTGGTAACAAATGTTAGTTGTGAGTAGATTTAGTTTGGTTGAAGAGTAGGATAGGTTAGAATCAGATTTTTCTGAGCTGTCCCTTTTCTTACCTATAAAAGTAATAGAGTAGTATCAATAACTATATAACAAAGTGATAAGTTTGACTCTGTTTCACAACTTTATCATTTTATAATGAAAAACCCTGGAACATTCCAAATAATTATAGCCTTTCGGTATTAAATTTGTACATAATCTTCTGTTCTACAAAGTGTATATATTCAGCAGACTATCCACGACTATCCAACCCAAATGGTGACTAAAAGTCGCATACATCAGAGTGTAATATTTCCTAGTTGATAACCTTTACAAAGCACTATACAGGGTATTTCAAAAAGGACTTTACAACTTTGAAAATTTATATAAATTTTATTAAACAAGGTACAGAGCTGGTTTTTGTGTTGTTTTAAAGGAAAACAGTTCAAGTTTTGACTCGCGTAGTCCGCTAGTGCCTAATCGCGCCGCACAAGCGCTAGTGACAATTACGTTAAAGATGGCTGCCTTCACTGGACCGGAGCGTGCTAGTTGTGCGTTTTGGTTTGAAGAATCGAAGTCTGCGACAACAGTTCAGCGTAATTTTCATACCACATACTCTAAAGATCCTCCTAGTAGGCCTACAATTTATGAGTGGCATAAGTGTTTTGTAGAAACAGGGTGCTCAGTGAAACATAAAAAATCCTCAGGTCGTCCAAGCACATCTGACGAAGTCATTGAACAAGTGAGACAAAGTTTTGTAAATAGCCCCACGAAATCGACCCGGCGTGCATCTCGTGAGCTGCAAGTACCACATACGACGGTTTGGCGTGTGTTAAGAAAAATTTGCACTTGAAACCATACCGATATTCGCTTTTACAAGCAATTAAAGACACTGATAAGATTGCCCGTAGGAACTTCTGTGTGGATATGTTAAATCGAGTGGATGATGATGAACATTTCTTGGACAACATAATCTTTTCTGATGAGTCCACTTTTCACTTAAGTGGCAAGGTAAACACACGTAACTGTAGGATTTGGGGCAGTGAAAATCCACATGAAACATTACAACATGTTCGTGATAGCCCTAAAGTGAACGTTTTTTGTGCGTTGAGCAAGAGGAAAGTGTACGGCCCCTTTTTTTCCAAGAGAGAATCATCAATGGGATAGTGTACCTTGATATGTTGCAACAATTTTTAATACCACAGATCGATGAGGATGACCAAGAACAAAATGTTTTCTTTATGCAAGATGGTGCACCACCACACTATCTGACTGACGTCCGGGATTTTCTAAATGACCGCTTTCCAGGTCAATGGATTGGCCGTGATGCGCCAATTGCATGGCTCCCCCGTTCCCCAGACCTGACACCGCTAGATTTTTTTTCTGGGGTTTCATAAAAGATATGGTGTACGTACCTCCTTTGCCGGCCACTCTACCTGAACTTAGAGCAAGAATTTACGCTGCTGCTGAGCAAGTTACACCTGAAATGCTAGTGCGAGTCTGGGAAGAAATCGACTACCGATTGGATGTCTGCAGAATAACCAACGGAAGCCACATAGAACATCTTTAGTTTAAGGTAAAAAAAACTTTAAGTTTAAAATAACACCAAAACCAGCTCTGTACCTTGTTTAATAAAATTTATATGAATTTTCGAAGTTGTAAAGTCCTTTTTGAAACACCCTGTATTTGCTAAATATTACAATATTTCACATTTAGAAGTAGTAAAACCGAATATATTGAACAGTGTTAAAATTAAAAGCCAACAGATTACCAGTATTTGATAATTGTTTGTCTTATTGTACAAACACCGCATTGAAGAAGGTTGTCCTTTTTTATAGGCCATTCAATCAATGAAGTGTTTGGGCAGTAAAAAATAAGTATTACAAAGTTATAACTACATAAACTTTGAAAGATGCGATAGTTAAGATGGAAGCCCGATAGTCGCAAGCCAGATAGTTGAACGTCTACTATATACAGTTTTAAATTCGAGAAAGATTAAATTTACAAAATTTGAAATATAACATCAGAGTATTATTTATTTAAAAAATTTAAGCCATAGGTTTGAGGAAGATTTCTTCTCTAGAAAAACAAAATATTTTAAACCCATTTTTGAATAGAACTAATCATTATTAAGGAATTTAAATTTTGAACAGTTGATGATTTTGAATTGAGAATATGAGTAAGAGAAAATTTAATTCAAAACCCAATGATATTAAAGGTTTTTAGACGAGGTATGTTTTGAAAATACTGTATCAAATAAAATATTTGAAACTCATTTTGTAATAGAACTAATCAATATTGAGATGTATACAATTCTGCGCAAGATTTTATATTGAGAATATGAGAAAATGAAAAGTTTATTCAAAACTATTGATTGATATTAAATGTTTTTTAAGAAGAGGAATGTTTTGAAAATACTGTATCAAATAAAATATTTAAAAAAGAAAGAATAAGAATATTCAATGTAAATAATGCTTGAAAATAAAATTATTTAAAAGCTGTTGATAATGGTGAACATACACAAACAAAATTTAAGCATAAAGCATTAAGCATTTTGTGAAAAATGTCTAAACATAAAAGCAGTATGTGGAATGAACTGATGCTTATGCGCCCGCGACCTAGTGTTAGAATTAAAATATTGCAAAATAATTTTCTAACTATAGTATATGATTCTAACCAATTATATTGTAAAATAAACTTATAAACTATCATTTTTAGTTTCAATCAAGTTTAGTATATATTTCTTTTTAGAATGCTTAACTTTTTGCACATATTCTTCAATAAACTTTTCAAAATTGTTTTGCACATATAGTATCATTGCTTTAACTGATCACAATAATTCAACATCACAATCTTTTAATAGAAATTAAATAATTAAAAAATAATTAAAAACCACTGCTATTAACACATATTAAACATTTGTAAATAAAACCGAACTCATCCTGGAAATTCAAACTCTTAAATTAAGTAAAATTCATACTAGATAACTTGTAGAATTTTCCCCACTATAGGTTTACTCATAATGTAGAACATTATGATTTAGGCACTATAAAATTATTAGTAATAAAACATACACTAGACAAAATAAGGACAAAGTGTTTCAATTTAAATAATCTCCATAAAAGTAAACTTTTAATAGCATTTTCTTCAGTTTTTCTCTAACAACCTCCAGTGTATGTACAGTGTTTAATTTGTTGTTATTATTTTGTGCAAAGTGATCACAAAAAAAAAACAAAAAAAAAAAATACCATAACCTTTTCATTGGAGACTTACCATGCCAGTGAATAAGTGATTTAATTAGTTCACAACCATCCAGTTTGTTGTTTTTGTCAGCATCGTGCATTGTGAAATAATGATAATGAAGTTCCTTCTCTGACATTTTGGAAGTATCTATGGGAAGATCCATGTGCTCCTGAATATGTCTGTAATTAATTATTACAAAAATGTGAAAATTTAAGTATTACTTTTTACTTTTTTATTCACCATACTAAACAAATCAGTGTTCACATACAATGCACATGCTACAAATATGCACTATTTGCGAGGAAAGTTTTCATTACTGAATACAAAACATTTCATCAAAATTTTTTATTTATTTGAAATGTCTTTTAAAGTTTTCATTACTGAATACAAAATATTTCACCAAAAATTTTAATTTATTTGAAATGTCTTTTAAAGTTTTCATTACTAAATACAAAACATTTCCTCAAAAATTTGTATAAACCTCATGATCGGTTTTCAATTATACTTTATTTTTTTATCAACAATTTATCAAATTATCTATATTTAGAGCTGTGTTAAGCGAAGAGTAGTGAGAGCTCAAATTAGCATTGTTGAAGATTCATGCGTACAAAGTCACACATAGCAATCAAAAATAAAGAAGGAGTAACATATGAAAGATATTGCATTTGAACAACATGGCCATATAAACCCCCACATCACTTAGAAGTAATTGCATACAACATCACTTAACCCTCGTACTGTTAGACTACTCAATTTGAGTGGTCGGGGGAGGGGGGGGGGGGGCATGGCACATGAAAACGATAAATTTTGACAATTCTACTTGTAATTAATATTTCACCCACTAAAAATTATCCAATCGCAATAAATCAAAAACCGTTGGAAAGGTAATGATCTAAACTTAAATTTTTGTATTTACAAGTTTTTTCTAAAACGTATATTTACATACGTAATCATCGTTGCAGTTTATTAGTTTTCTTCAACACACTCGGCGCCCGTCAATTCACCGGATTTTGTCATAAAACACGACGAAGTAACGCATCTTTCTTCTCTCTCTAAATCCCGCCCAGTACTTCTTCTAAAGTAAACCTAGATATCGTTGGATTCTTCACAATTTCCCCAATCTAATACTGCCATCCAATCAAAAATCAGACAAATAGTTTTAAAGTTGTGGGGCGTTTTGTAGACCCCCTTGCAATTGCTCAGTTTTCCAACCCATAAACAGCGTTATTTATTACACGTGATATCTGTGTGACCACAATCGTTTTTTAGAGATATTTTGGTATCTTTGTAAACATAATGCTTCAAGCTAACTTTCCCTGTAAACCAAATATGCTATATTTTAACAGTTTGTTGTGTAGGACTGTGGGAAAATGACTGCTTATACGGTCTCATCTATAGTTTGAATTTGAAGTCTAACGGACTTTTATTACATGGGTAGACATAGGAGTTTGCGCGCGCATCTTATATACTATTTATGGACGAGAGATTTCTATTTTTGTTCCCTTCTTGTTATTCAAATAATTCTAAGTCAAACACTTTTATGAAAAGATAATTTACAAGCATACAGTTCAATTCTTTGATGTATTCTCTACACTTTGTTATAATATTTCATTTTTAGGTAAAGCAAATATTCCTAAATTACGTTTCAAACTAGGCCTAGTTTTGTTAGCAGTCGTGTAGATGGAACATAAAAACTTGTGCTTTCAAAATACAAAATTTGAAATCGATAAATGTTTTTTTACAGTTCTATTTAGAACTAAATTACAAAACTTTTTTACGCTTACGAAAAAATTACAAAAAATGTTTACTACTTGTTATGTAGGCCTAAAGTTGAACATTTTCCTTTCATTACTGAACATTTTTTTGTTTCTTGAGCTAATAACTTTTACAATTTTACATCAATAAATTTTTTAATTGCATATATGAGTTCTTTGGACCTTTCTCTACGAAAAAGGTACAGAACACTTTTGGATTGGGTACAATTACTATATTTGGCGAATTTTTGAAAATATGCTTGCACACGCACCGAAATGACTTGGCGTTGCAAAACATTAACATGGACAGTTGTAGGGTTAAAGTTGCATTTTAACTAGAAATTAATTTCAAAGTAAATATTATTATTCAGGCTTTTACTATGTATAATTTAACTTAGCACTGTATTAAACCCAATTGTGTTGAATTCCACAGAAGTTCAAAAACCAAATTTAAATTTCAAACGGTACCGATTTGTTTTCCCCTCTTAAGAGGCAACATTATACAAACTGACCAATAGTACCCATACTGTCTAAACTACTTCTAAAGATTTCTCAGACTATGTACTTAGAACAATTTCTCTACTTACTCTCTTTCTTGACCAATGTTAGCAGTGTTAAGCAGTTGAGGCTCTCCATGGTGATGGCCATGACCTTGTTGTTGTTGTTGTTGAAGCTGCGGCTGTGGTTGTTGATGTGGGGGATATTGCTGTTGAACAGGAGGAGGAGGAGGAGGCTGTTGACCAGGAGGAGGAGGCTGTTGTTGAAACGCCTGCTGTTGATATTGTGGCTGCTGGAATTGTTGTTCAACAGGTTGGTATTGCTGCTGAAAACCCACAAATTATTATTAAATTTAATCTAATACTGTATTAGACTAATTCTAAGAACGAAATGAGTAGTATAATGATACCAACATTTTATTTACATAATAAGCAGCAGGTAGCCTATATCATATCAGGAGGACATTTCATAAACCACCAGACCTTGAAAGCACCCAAAGGCTTTATTATTATCACTAATTTAAAAACAAAACATTCATAGTTCATTATCATTATACCCCATTTCAAAACATGTAACATAATAGCCCAGTCAATAAAGGGTTTGAGTGAGAACTAATTAGTGAAAAGCTGATTTTTTCATGGATGTTAGTTGATTATATAAGGAATATTTTCTGAAAAGTCCCCGCCCCTCCCCCTCTTGCTTCCCCCCCTACCCCCCTTAAAGTTCACTTTCGAATGACTTTTTTATTTTGTCAATATCTAAGAGATAAAAAGCGATAGAGTCATTTTTATTTCGTTATTGTAATCCTTATAATATTCTCTATCAAAAATGTTCTTTGCGTTTAAGCTATAAAACAATTATTTACCGTGTATTTTTAAATTTAATGTTAAAATTTTAACTTTTCTATTACAATAATTACATGTTTAGCTATTTTTTATTAATATGAGACAAGTTATGAAAAAATGGCTGAAATAAAACTTTTAGGGTATTTTTCAAGCTTTAAAATGATATAAGTTTTATAAATGTTAAGTGCAGCCAGTTGACATAATCGGACTGACAAAGGGAGACGGCGCGGGGCGCACGAGTCCTCGAGGGCCGGATCAGCGCGTTAACATATCAACGGTCAATCTGCAGCAAAGGCCCATTGTTTGGACTTGTATTTTTATAGCTGGTCTAATTATGGGTATTACGCTGGTAAAATTGATGTAAACATTTATTTATTTATTTTTTATTTATATTTATTTTTCTGTATTTATTATTGCAATGATAAACACACAATATTATTTCTTTTAGCCCAGTCAATAAAGGGTTTGAGTGGGAACTAATTAGTGAAAAGCTGATTTTTTCATGGATGTTAGTTGATTATACAGTATATATAAGGAATATTTTCTGAAAAGTCCCCGCCCCTCCCCCTCTTGCTTCCCCCTTACCCCCCCCTTAAAGTTCACTTTCAACCCTATTTTTATACCATTGGTCCATAATTTTATGCACATTGTCAGTAAGACAAAAAACACTTTTTTCCAGAAAATTTTGTCATTGTTAGTCTTTCTTTAAAATGTTCTTGAAGGAGATTTCTTAAATGCTTGTTAGAATAAACCTCATCTTCATTGGATAAAGTTATGAAAATGTCCTGAACTTCTTTTATCGTGTATTGGCACTCATCATTGTTTTCTATGTAATTGCATACTTTAGTAAAGGTAGAAGTTAATTTTGTTTTCGGCTTACCTTTTTGTGTTTCAATCGGCTTAGATTTCATAAATTCTGAATAGCAATGTCTGTGATAACGCGCTTCTGCTGCTACCAAATTGATTGCACTTAAAAGTCGGGCTTTTACAGTTTCGCCCCGTACATCACTTCTAACGTTGCACTTTTGTAAAAAACCGTCTTTAAATTCTATTGTTGTTACTTCGTGAAATGCTTTTCTATACTGAGATGGAGTTTTAGAGTTATGATTTGCTAATTTTCCACAAATAAAACAGCACATCTTAAAATCAAACGTATCATGATGGGTTCTACGAGTAACTCCAGTGGTTGACGTACTAGGTTCATTGTTTTGTTCCTCTAGTTTCTTAATAGCTGCTTGAATACTCGAAGGTCTTGTGTATTGTTGCCTACATAACTTGTGTAGTTTGATAGTACTCTTTCCTTGTAGTTTTTTATGTAAACTATCTTTTCTTTTATTACTAGCTTCGTAAATAGCGTCAATTCCATTTTTTACAACTACAATATCCTTGATAAGTTCGTTACCGCAAATTAAGCAAATCAAATCTGAATCATCCATTGTTCAGTTATTTATAATAACGACTTTCGTAAAAAAGTTTTTCAAATTTAGAAAGAAAATTATAAAATTAAACACTTATTGTAAAGTTTTAAAATACTTTAAGTATATGCGTTTTAAATATACTGTTGTTTTTAATATGATACGAAAACAGATAAATTATGAATATGAAACTAATTTATTTCTAAAGTAAACAATACAATAGGGTTACCTTGTGAAAACTCGGTAAGGAATCATAAATAAGTAAAATAATAAGCAAATGTAACTATGCAAGTTATTAACACTGTTAAGGCTCGGCTCTCCACATTCAAAACTACGATATTGGGTACCAATTTCAATGTTAAATAACCAAAACATACCTTCACTATTAAGCATATTTTTGTGCTGTTTTTGTTAAAAAACGAAAGCTGTATTTTTTTTACTATTTATATCATACGTTTATGAAAACAATAAAACGGTTTCTGAAAATGTATTCGGCAATCAACATCCGCATATGACAGTACTTAAAAATGAAACCAAATTTTTAAATTTATTCCACGAATTAACGGAAAAAAATGACTTATTCTGTAGCATTGCTCTTATGGGAATCAGATTCAATATGGCGGGCAGGCAAGCGCCCCCTTAACGCACTAAATTTGTCACCTCACTACTATGAAACATCCGCACTTGACATACTTCCCACGAAAACTGTAGACGCAAGCAATACCCCTTAAAGGGGGTGGGGGAGGGGCGGGGAATTTTGTGTAAATACTCCTCTTATATTATTCTAACATCTGACAAAATTTCAGCTTTTCACTAATTATATCCAATAAGGCCTATTTTTCCCCTTTACTGGCTTGGCTAAAAGAAATCGTATTGTGTGTTTAGCACTGCAATAATAAATACCAGAAAATAAATAAATAATAAAAAATTAAATAAATGTTTACGTCTATTTAACCATTGTAATACCTATAATTAGACCAGCTATACAAATAAAAGTCCAAACAATAGGCATCTACTGCAGATTGACCGCTGATATGCCAACGGGCTGATCCGGCCCTCGAGGACTCGTGAGCCCCGCGCCGTCTCCCTTTGTCAGTCCGATTATGTCAACTGGCTGCACTTAACATTTATAAAACTTATATCATTTTAAAGATTGAAAAATACCCTAAAAGTTTTATTTGTGCCATTTTTTCATAACTTGTATCATATTAATAAAAAAAAGCTAAACATGTAATTATTGTAATAATAGAAAAGTTAAAATTTTAACGTTAAATTTAAAAATACACGGTAAATAATTGTTTTATAGCTTAAATGCAAAGAACATTTTTGATAGATAATATTATAAGGATTACAATAACGAAATAAAAATTACTCTATCGCTTTTTATCTCTTAGATATTGACAAAATAAAAAATCTTTCAAAAGTGAACTTTAAGGGGGGCGGGGGGGAAGCAAGAGGGGGAGGGGCGGGGACTTTTGTGTAAATACTCCTCTTATACTATTGTAATATCTGACAAAATTTCAGCTTTTCACTAATTACTTCCCACTAAGGCCTATTTTTTCCCTTTATTGACTGGGCTATAAGTTCTCACACCAATATTGTAAATACCACAAGTTTAGGCCAGACAAATATAAGCAGATTATCAAAGAGGTAGAGAAGGAAACAAAAGAAAAGCATCATTGAAGTAGATATGACGAAGAGGAAAATTAGCTTCAGAACTTGGTTACCATCTTTAGAGGAGTGCAGTTCATTGTTTTTTGGCAGAGACAAATTCAACATATATTACCTACACTAAATACATCTTATTTACCGTACTTGCAAGGTTAACAATAGCAAGTATTAAAAAAACATCAGATCAATACACTGATAATTACCATATACACCTCCAGTAAATTCGGTCAGTTAACTTTCAACTCTTTTTACTTCACAACAGCTCTTCAAGTTGTCTTTTCAAAATGAAAACCTCTTACATTATCAACTGGACAATATTCATTCATCTCTTCAATCACACAACCTACCAGGAAACTCTACTTTATTTAAATAGCCTATTTTAGTTCAAGTTCAATATTGTTAATCATTCACCAATCATCCCATAGCAATCACCTATCATTCATTAAGTTAAAGCATATAAATAAGAATTAATGTATATAGTTGTTTTACTAATTAAGATTTTATTTATTTGTTAGTGAATTACAAAAATTGTGTTAAAAATATAGCTAGCTAGCCTGGCAAAATTGAAAAACATTGAACCCCGAGACTTTTACTATTTTGCTTGTTTTAACGATTCATAAATCACTTTGTAAATCTATTTCACAGCGTTCTTGTTGTTTATTTTATAAATTGATTAACAACATGGAGTTGATCATAAAAACAACCAACAGCTTCAAGCATACGATAATAAATTTGACGTCAAACTTTAGGCTAATTATAACTTGGGTTACACCAATATAATAATAATAAAATGTCTTTATTTTTTTAGGCGAAGTTGACCATTGAGACCTCTCTTCCACTTATTACAGAACCCTGGGGTTCTCACCTACAAGAATGTGATCCCAGGAAGACAACTTCTCACCAAACTTAACACACAGACATCTTCCAGACAAATAGGGCTTAACCATTTAACAGATTTTGCTGAAAATCCCTGCTTCATCTATTTAGCCAATAACAATGGATGATATACACAGTCAATAGATTTTGAAAAATCAAGCAAAATTAGAAACATAGCTTTCTGCTGATCCATCTGTAAAATAGAGGAGAGCCAAACTCATACTATGACTCTTTCGAAAAACAGACTGGTAACTTCTAAGGAGATTATTTTCTTTTAAATAGTTACAAACTTGAAAATAAAACAACATTTTCCAGACATTTAGACAATGCAGGTAAAATGCTTATAGGCCTGTAGTCCGAAAGGAGCTACAGAAGATCTTATCTCGTTAAACGGCCGAATTATACTGTACAAAAAATTTACAGAGTAAGAGATTTATTAAAAATAGTTTTAATTTATAGGTAGCTTGATTAGGATAATTGGAGGACTTCCTAAAATTCAATCGTGCAGAGAAACATTTAAATCCTTTAAAATCTTCACTCTACCTTGTATTTATATATTTGAAACAATTCTTTATTTCAAATTTAAATGAGAACTCGCCCAAAATAAGGACTTCCATAATTATCATACTAGAATGGGTTATAACTACCGAGGAAAACAGCACAGATTAAATTTATTTAGTAAGCTACTTTCGCAAGCTGGGACACAATTTATGAATAAACTTCCACCAGATTTGGTGGATATAAACGATTATAAATGTTTTAAAAACAAATTGCTGTTGTCTGGATCGTGTTACTCTGTAAAGGAGTTTGTGGGGCACTGACCGTGTTGTGGGGAGCCTCCTTGTTTAAAATTGTTATTTTTGTAGTTCACAAGATATTGTTATAATGAGGTGTAGTTTTTCTGTGATATATTGTATTGTACTGTGATCTTTTGAGTGTTATTGTATTTATTATAAATAATGTATTATAATGTGATGACCGTCAATTGTAAAACTACTAAAACTACTATAATCCTTCGTAACGTTAGTAATACCTTTTAAAAGTAATGTAAACAATATTGTTCTAATAATGAGTCTTATACAAATGTAAAGTTTGTCTGAAGGACTATTATAAATAAATAAATGATTGTTAGTGTTTCACCGATGAAGTTAACTGAATTGGAATCTGATCTAACAGCTCTACTCCGAATTGGCATCAAGGTTTTCAAAATCTGTAAATCATCAATGGCTTTGGAACTAAATTCATTAATGTGTGGAATACAATACTTGATTTAATATTTTTTGAAAAATCCACTGCTGTGGTAAGATCTTGTGTCATACCAGAAAAATAGCTGTTTAACAAGATAAGATCGAGAGAGACAAGGGAATCGGGTTTTATTTTACCTATACCTACTTTCTTAACAGCACACCACATTTGAGCTGATGATTTTTGTCAGTCAACAAAGCATTATAGTGTATCTAAGTTTTGAGTTTCTGGACCTTTTTTTCGACTTGACCTTATTTCTTAAGCGACTTTAGTTTTAATGATGCAAGCTTATCATAAAGTGCAAGAAAATTACTATTGAACTTGGAGACCATAGAACTTATATCATCTGTGCTTATGATATCATCCAAAAGAAAACAATTTTGGTCAGACATGAAAACAAAGTTATTGAATTTTTTGTACTCTCTGCAATAAAGAAAACTTTGACTGTTTAAATTTTCTTACTGAACACCCACAAAAAATTAAATCATGTTTTGATAAAGCAGGAACAGATATTTATCCACGATGTACTACATGGCTCTTTGTAATGTCTTCAATTTGATTAAAGGAATATGCTTCCAATCTGACCATAAAATTTCTTTGTCAATGTTAAAAAATGAGAGCTTGATATAAACGTATCGATTAGTTATATAGAGCAGGGGTTCTCAAACTGTGGTACGATCGGCAGGTTAGGTGTCGACTCAGCGAGCCAAATCGGCAATATTGTAGTGTCTGATTTAATTGAATATTTCACCCACTAAATACTATCCAATCTCAATTAAACAAAAACCATTGGAAAGGAAATGTTTTAAACTTTAATTTTTGTATTTAATTTTTTTCCTAAAACGTATATTTACATACGTAATCATTGTTGTAGTTGTCTATACACGTCTGACTACATGCGACAATCAAAGATAAATGGTGCATATAACCATTATCCTTAGGTTATTATACTTAGGTCCTTTCTATTGCTTGTAATCGCTTCAAAACCTAAGTAATCGAAAAAAAAAACAAGCCTTCTTATTCGTCAATATTTTCTCTTTTCTGATACCGCCTTCTAAATTATCAACATGCCCATGTTTTCAATGTATTCGGGTTTATATTATGCCTTGTAATTGGTTAGTTTTCAACAGTTTTGTAGACTGATTTAGGAACTGAAATATCTGTTACAAAGCATTACGAATGTATGAATTTCTATATCAAATTAATGCTATTAAAACTTTGAGCAACCTGACAACATTCCAGAAGGAACAACTGATTGAACTATCATGTGATCCGATGTTAAAGAAAAAAAATATTTGAGTGCTACGTTGTTAGATTTTTGGATCGGTGTTGGAAAGGAGTACCAAGAACTTTCAAGTATTGCTGTAATTCATATTGGATTTTCAACTACATACCTATGGGAAAGAGGGTTTTACAGCTTAACATATCTAAAAAGTAAGTACGGAAACAAACTTAATGTTGAGGACGATTCAAGGTTGTACTTAACAAAACTTGAGCCGAACATTGAGGAACTATGTAAAAAGAAGCAAGCTTATCCTTCTCATTAAGTTTTTATAATGCATTTCAAATATATTGTGTTTTTGATGTTAAGTGTTTTTTTAAACCGCCCCGCCTCCGCCCCCTTGATAACAGACTTATAGTGAATAATGCCCATTATAAAAGTGACATTCTATGAACATAGAACTAAAATCAAAAGTGCATTTAAATGTAATGCTGATGATATATAATCAACAAATGGTACTTCTGCCAATGGAATTAAAGTAAACAAGGAAGAGAGGATTAGCAGCAAGTCTTCCTTCTTCTACTTTGAGCCCTTGTAGTACGGGAGGTAGCATTGCATTTTTTCTAGGCATTTTATACCGAATAAATTTCATTCCTGGCACTTGATTAATATTCAATAATAAGCAAAATGAGCATCATCTGCCGCCCTCGCGCTGGAGCTAAAGATGACAACATGTAAAAGTTGGCAAAAAATGTTTTGCTCCGAGTGATTTTATATCTAGCTAAAATTTGTGGGATTATTTTTGAAATCGTTTTCAACCAAAAAATAATAATGAGCTGTATAGATAAAAGGGGATTATACGCCAGTAACGTATATGAACATATCCAAAATGTATAAATATAGTCATTTTATACCTTAAGCAGCTGAATTTTCATACATTTTTAATAATAAAGAAAATCGTCAGCTGTGTGTATAACGGAGGAAAAACCGTCAGTCAGCGTCATAAACATGCTGCGCTGCATAGTCACTTTGAATAATGAACTGACGATCTTTACACCCACAAATATTCAGCTGACGGCGATTTTCATTATTGTTAATAACAACAATACTTGACTCATAATGGGACAACACACTGTAAGTTAGAACTTCAGGCTATATTTTTTCCCTTCATTTTTTAGGGTGAATTTATTTTTCTGGGCCTTTAATCATGTTAATTCATTGTTAGAATACCGGAAACATGTGTCAATATGGGAAGATTTGCTTCTGACAAGCATAGGCGTAACCAGGGGGGGGGGTTTGGGGTTATAACCCCCCCCCCCATTGAAACAATATTTCGGATTTTGTTTATTTTAAAATACCTAACTTGCTTTCAACACCTACGCAAATGTTAAGCTACAATAAATTATCAATATATTGCTGACAATATCTTTGGTTGAATTGGGTTCTGACACTTTATTTTATGTAGATGCAGTGTAGTGTATCAAAGTATAGTGTTCTAAAGGCAGCACACGGCGTTTTCTGCCACAGATTATTTGCCGTCGCGTCATATCAACAGTGGCGCGAAAAGGAGAGTATTAGAGCATATACATTCGTCGGAAAAATAAACGATCTGTTTATTTGCCGCTGACGGTAGCTGTGCAGCCGCTCGCTGCCATTACAATCGATAGTTTTTCCATCATCTCCGCCGAAACAGTGGCAAATGTGACCAAATGCACGCCAATGTTCCTTATTTTAGTATTTTTTCGTAGAATACTATCCTTCAGCCGCGTGTGCAGTTTGTCAAATATAACGAAACTGACATTCTTACATAATTGAACAATGTTTCTTCTAGTTCCTCAAATCAGAAAATACAGTGTAGAATGCTCCAAAATCTTCTCTTCTTTTATTTATTGATTGAACGAACGAAAAAGTATATTTTTTGCTTCCTTTTCAAACGGCGATGGAATAACAAAAAAGCGAGAGTTGCTCCCTGTTCATATCAATAAGACGTTAAAAGAAATAATATATTGCATATGTTACACACATCGTGATTAATAAACTAGACACTTCAGTTTAATGAATCCCAATGAGGCTCTTTATGAGCGGGGACGGTAACTTATCCGCAGTCGGGAAAAAAAAAACACCGTGTGTTCCAAGCCTATGAGGTTAGAGTCAGCGCACGGAAATATTTGGCGGGGGATGAGTCATGGTTGCTATTCTAAAGTAGGCCTGAATCACAATTAGAAGTGGAAAATTATACACACCTATATCGTTTTAAAGTACTTTTGGGAAGCCTAAAACGTGTTATTTTGCATCTTAATTTAACCGGAAATGTTAACGAAAATGGATTATTTTGGCGTTTGCAAGCATTTATTCAAAAATACGCCAAAAATAGTAAATTAACAATATAATCCAAAAATGTTCCACAACCTTTTGTAGAGAAAGGTTCAAAGAATTTATATATGCTAGTAAAAAAATTATGGATGGAAAATTTACAAAGTTATTGGCTCAAAAAACAAAAAATGTTCAGTTACGAAAGGCAAAAGTTCAACTTTAGGTCTACATAAAAAGTAGTAAAAATTTTTTCCATAAATATAAAAAAGTTTCGTAATTTAGTTCTAAATAGAACTGTATAAAAATATTTATGAATTTCAAATTTCTTATTTTTAAAACACCAGTTTTTATGTTCCTACTACAAGACTGCAATCAAAACTATGCCAAATTTGAAACGTAATATAGGAATATATACTTTGCCCAAAAATGAAATATTATTATAACAAAGTGTAGAGAATAAATCAAAGAATTGAAATGTATACTTGTAAATTATCTTTTCATAAAAGTGTTTGACTTAGAATTATTTGAATAACAAAAGCGAGGAGAAATATAGAAACATCCCACTCATGCTTGCTATACAACGGTCGGATATGAAGCTGCATGGGGAATAACCGTTAATTTGAAATTAGAGCCTTGGTTTGAGAACGTCAAAATGCTCTCACTCCCACGCTCATAGGCAACAAACCTTTCGAGCAAAACATATTTGGTTCACAGGAAATGTTAGCTTGAAGCATTCTCTACACAGACATAACAAAATATGTCTAAAAATAGACTTCTATCACACAGATATCACGTGTAATTAGTAAGGCTGTTTATTGGTTGGAAAACTGACCAATTGCAAGGGTCTACAAAACGCCCCACAACTTTAGAACTATTTGTCCGAGTTTTGATTGGATGGCAGTTTTAGATAGGGGAAAGTGTGATGAATCCATCAGTATATAAATATAACTCAGAAAAAATACTGGCGGGCTGTAAGGAGGGACATAGAAACTGGAAATTAACGATTATCGGCGTATTTCATTCGCGTGGCATTTGCTTTTAAAAAAACTCAAAACTAAAACGATGATTACGTATGTAAATATACGTTTTAGAAAGAAATTGTAAATACAAAAATTAAAGTTTGAAACATTACCTTTCCAATGCTGTTTGACTTTTTGAGATTGGTAGATTTTTAGTGGGTCAAATATTCGATACAATCACGCGTTACAAATGTGTTGTCGTAGCGACGTGTTTAGGAAACGTGCGATCTGCCCCGGTTCTAGGGTAAAAAAAACCCCCCCCCCCCGGTTGTTGCCCCCCCCCCCATATGGTCATCCTGGTTACGCCTATGCTGACAAGTAATAGTAAACAATTACCCAATGAAGAATTAATGAACTGTAATGAAGATATAGAGTGCAATCTCACATAATTATGTAATATATAATGTAATTAAACATCAATAAATAATTATTTTATGTTGATCAAAACATTTCCTCTACTTTTTGTTAGTTGATTGAACTTAGATCTAAAAGTCCATAAGATTTAGTATAACAGCAAAAGCAATATAATCTTTTTATAACTTAAATTCAGGCCCAGTTATTTCAAATGTATATGAAGTGAAATTTAATAAATATAATTAGCCAGAAAGTCCAATTATAAAATGGGTTACAAACGTTGTGCCTTCAAAGAATGTTAGAATTAAATTAAAACTTTCAAAGTAATTATAAAATTTCAGTAATTATTTTGTTCTTCATTAATAATTGCATTGCTTATTTATTTAAATTCTTATTTTGCTTCGATTAATAACTCCAATATTTCATTTTAAAAGTAATAAACCTTGATATGCTACAGTATATTATTTCTAAAATAATAATAAATTATTTCACATATTGAATCTTACTGAACAACAAACACTTTAAATACTAATTCTATTTACCTGTTGATAATGGCTTGGATTCACTCCTGGAGGAACTTGCCCAACTGCTAATATAAATATATTAATGAAAACTGCTATGAAATTAAGCGTAAGATGTGTTTTTGACCTGCAAAACAATTTATTTCGATTTAATGCTTGTTGATTAGGAGGTTATTCTTGCTACAGACAAAAATAAACGGTAATAGTATACAAAGACTAGTTCAACTTCAAATTTTATAATATTTTAGTTACCGTAAGCAATATATTTAAGAAGAACTAACTAAAAAACAAAAAACTACATGTCGGAAACGTTATAAGTTGTAACATTTTTAATAAATAAACATTTATAAATTGTGGATAAATTAGGATTTGTGGTCACTAGAAAAGTAAGATCTAAGATTCATGTTATAGCCTAAATGTAATAACCTCAAAATTCGTTCTAGCCTAATAATTTTACTAACTTAGAGATTTTGGAAATTTTAAATAAATAATTATAAAGCACATAATAAGATAACTAAAGTTAATATAAATAATGTAGATATAAGTTTAATCATTGTAAAACTGTTTTAAATTAGGCCTAAGAACCGATGTACTAAAAGTGAAAGAGTGTTTATAAGGTGGCTGTAGGGTTATAGCCTATCACTTACACCCGTGAATAGGTAAATTGTAGATGAGCTTGAAAACAGATGTTTTTTTTAAAAATATCACAGTCAAAAGTTTGGAATCGGCGTAAACATATAAATTGTACATACTATATACATTTAAGGCAAAGGACATATTTTAAGACATCCAGAAAATATTTGAATAAAAGGTAAGCTGAATTGATATTTAAAGAAATTATATTGAAGAGGAGCAAATATTATATAATAATAATCCAGTAAAATATATCCAAAATGTATTAAGAAAGCCCATAATAAGAAGATACAAGGTATATCCAACCTACTTAAGCCTAACTGGCAAATTTGTATTTTTGAACTTTATTAAAAAATTAAACACTGAATAAAACATCTATTAACATTTAAACTTTAATATTGTATATACTTTTTGGACTTTCAAATACCTAAATTAATTACCCATTTTATTTATGTTATACTATAGGCTAATATAAAATTGCATATTTAATAGACCACCAATCCTAAACCCGAGATTTAAGAGCTCAACTTAAGGCTAAACACCCCGGCAGTAGTTGCAAATACTGCCGCCACGTAGCGCTTCAAAATTATGCAAATTCATTTTACTGATTACTCGCTTACCGTTTGAGTAAAAATTGGTTTGAAAACTGATTTGTACTTCTAATATGTATCTTTAAGTCGCTATGTTACCGATTTTTTTGATTTTTTATTTAATAAAAAAAATTACTTTGTAACTGCTAAAAGGAATTTTTTTTAAAGAAAAACTGGTAGTCATTTTGAAGATTTGGTGGAGAAATGAATTAATAATTTTTCAGACTGAAGATCGAACCAGTGGTTCCGTCGGAATCAATTTTGCAAGGTTTATCTCTAGTATTTTTTCGCGCGTATTCCCCCCCCAACCCGCTCGCCATCAAACACATTCATCATGCCACGCGCTCGCTCAGTGACGACTCGCACCGGGAAATGCTTCTGTTTCCCATATATTATTGAAGAGCATTACATGTATTGTTTTCACTGGCGGATCCAGGTGGGGGGGCTGTGGGGGCTGCAGCCCCCCCCTTGGGTTATTATATTTTTGTTAAACCGTCTAAGTGGCAGACTGCTCAATTGAGTAGTGTCAGACAACACAACTTGTCTCGAATATTTCACCCACTAAATATTATCAAATCTCAATAAAACAAAAACCATTGGAAAGAAAATGGTTTAAACATCAATTTTTGTATTTAAAAATTTCTTCTAAAAAGTATATTTACATATGTAACTAGTGGACCCGGCAATGCTTCGCTATTGCTTAATTTGAAACTTTGAAAGCCTGTAATTCATATCCTGTGTAATTCAACAGCCTGTAATTCGTATCCCGTGTAATTCAACATAGGCCTAATGATTGTTACACATAATTAATAAAACAACTGATTTGAATCAAAAGTTTAATACAATTTTAGGTTAGGTCTTTAAACCTATGAAATATAATAATTCAAACATCTAATATTACAATTTAACATTATATTATTGTTACACATTATAAATAAAACAGCTTATTTGGACCAAAGGTTTAACACAATTTTAGGTTAGGCCTATTATTATAAAATCAACACACTTTATTTGAAAGAGTTTGGAATTATCACCATAGTAACCAGAATAACACATTAATAAATACGAATCAGCTGTTTCATCTGTTATATAGCTGCTTATGGGAGGGATGAATTTTCGCATTTTCTACCCTTTAAATTCAAAATTTTGCAAAATCCTTTCTTAGTACGCCTCTAAATTATTGGACGGATGTACCTTCCAAATTTCAAGTCTCTAGCTTTAATAGAATCGGCTCTGCGTTGATCATCAGTCAGGACATTGCATTTTATATAAGAGATTATCGTTGTAAAATTGTAGTTGCCTAAATCAATATTGATGCCGCGCTAGAAAGCGTAAGGAAATGACTTAAACTTGTCACTTTTTAAAGGCACATGATCGTTACACAGACTTGTTTTGATAAGAAAATAAGGACACCACAGGATTTGTCAAGATTTTAACTTTCTACCAAGATCTTCTAATCATTCGGCACTCTTATAGTTTCTTAGATATGAATTTGTCTGTAAACCCTTGCAATTGGACAGTTTTCAAAAAATGAGAAAGCACATTTTGCCATTGATGTATCTATTACAAAACTATATGCAGTATTCGTATAATAATTTTTATATCGATTTAAAGTGCAAGTTCTATATTTTCGTTTAATTG
>JAGFPH010000208.1:721892-771749 GCA_018207615.1 Philaenus spumarius
TTACAAAACTATATGCAGTATTCGTATAATAATTTTTATATCGATTTGAAGTGCAAGTTCTATATTTTCGTTTAATTGACCGAGCGAAGCGAGCATTTTAATTTCGGCATTTTGTCTGTGTGTCTGTTTGTCTCATGATTACGGCCAAACGCCTTGACCGATTTTGATGATTTTTTGCATGAATGTTCCTTATTCCTAGGCCGAGCCATGTATGAATACGGGTTTTTCCATATTTCTTTTTCAGAGTAAGCCGGGCCAGACCGTTTCTCTCAGTGTAAGCTTTTTTTGTTAAAAACTAACAACATTTTGCAAGTAGCAAATTTGATTTTCAACAAAATTGTATTCTTGATGTTTTTCCGTATCTCTAACGGTAAGCTCACAAAATGGCCGTAAACTTCAAATTTGTTAAAAAGCGTCCAAGATTTTGTATTTCAACCATGTTTTAATACGTTTATTCTAAACCAATTCAAAAGTGTTCCATAGCTTTTTTGTAGATAAAGGTTCAAAGAATTCTTATATGCCTGTAAAAAATGATTGAAGTAAAATTAACAAAGTTGAAGCTCAAGAAACAAGCATGTTCAGTAACGAAAGGAAAAAGTTCAAATTTAGGCCTACATAAAAAGTAATAAAAATTATTGTAATTTTTTTCATAAATGTAAAAACGTTTTGTTAATTTTGTGATAAATAGAATTGTATAAAAATATTTATCAATTTCAGATTTCTTATTTTGAAAACACCTACTGCAAGACTGCAAACAAAACTAAGCCTATCTTGAATAGCAATTTAGGAATATATATTTTGCCCAAAAATTACATATAATAATAAGAAAGGGTAGAGAAAAAAACAAAGAATTAAACTGTATACTTGTATATTATCATTGTAAATTTCATAAAAGTATATGTCTTAGCACTTGAATTACAAAATGAGATGAAACAAATAAAACCTCTCAGCGATAAAGGACATACAAAAAATTACCGTTGGACACCGTGGGAAGTGTTGGTACATGGGTTGAGATCACTATCACGATGTTTTAACTTCGTTTGTTTTCATTATTTCTAATATTGGAATATGATATGGAAGTTATGGAACTGTAAATACATTGTTAAGTTTTAGTTATTTAAGTACCGGGTATGTAACTATTTAATTCTATGTTGTCCTTCTATAACGCGATATTTTTAGCTATCTTACGCATTATTAACCTAAATAAAACACAATGCCTCTAAAAGAAAATCTAGCAGTTAAAGCACAAGGAAAGAAAAAAACGAGAACTAGAAATCCCGGAATCGCGGGATTTGCAAAATAATGTTTCACTGGCTAAACCTTGTGCTTACTTCCTTATTAGCACACTATTTTTATTGTGAGCTTAAAACCACATTTGTTATTTCAACGAGCGAGGTCTACTGTTCACAGAACTAGTAGTATAAGGAAAACCTGGTTTAGTGTTCCGAACTATTCGGGTATTTGGTATTTCTGTGAAATATGTACATTTTCAACGCCCTAGGCGCGTTAGCCGTTACCTTTTCCTGGATGGCTGGAACTATATATAGGTACTAAACGTTTGTGAGAATTTTGATTAGCTGTTGTAATTTAGTGAAATAAGTTTTTAGAATAAATCTATTTAAAATTTTCAAGTATACAGTTCAATTCTATGGTTTATTCTGTACAATTTGTTATAATAAAACTTTACTTTTGGGTAAAGCATGTAATCCTTAATTCCTATTCAAAATGGGTGATCGTGAAATAGTCTAAAAAGATGTTTTCAAGCACTGTATTAAAAAAAAAAAATATTCTTCAACCCCCCCCCCCCCCCCTGATAGGAGACAGCCCCCTCCTTGAAAACCGGCTGGATCCGCCCATGATTGCTTTTCCTGCTCGTCCCACTTGGTTGTTATAAAATATTAATTCAGCATACGTAACCACAATATTGGTATGTTTTGCATACTTTTACTAAGATATTTTTCTTGTATATACAGGATGTTTCGTAATGACTATGTAATATTTTAGGATATGATTCAGCACATAAGAATTAGAAAACACATCAATTGGACATGTGTCCGGAAACGCTTTGTTTTCTCCATAGCGGCCATTTTGTTTTTTCACTAAATAATTTGTATCTAGAGAACGGTTTGACCGATTGACTTAAAACTTGACATAAAGTTTACCTAACAATGATATATTTTAAGTAAAATAAGCGATTATATCCATTAATGCGTTTTAAAATGGCGACTGTTAAAAAATTGCAAACCTGAATTACCCAAAAACCATACATTTTTATAAAAAGTTTCAAGTCATCTTTTTTGTAGTCCTTTTTATTCTGTATCGGCTCTTTAACATAACTATTATCCATCATCCGATTGTTTTTACAGTAACACTATCCGATGATAAATCAAAAGGGCTATAAAAAAGATGTCTTGACATTTTTTTGTTAAAATGTAGCCTACCGTTTTTGGGTAATTTGGGTTTGAAATTTTGAAACAGTCGAAATTTTAAAATGCATTATTTATTTTAAATAGATCATTGCTAGGTCAAGTTCATGTCAAGTTTGAACTCAATCGGTCATTCCGTTCGGTAGATATGAATTATTTTGTGAAAAACACATACAGTCAGACGACAAAGTACAGTAGACCAAGTTTTGTATTGTGAAATGTATTTGTCTCGATCCAAGGATTAATTCATTTTAATTAATTCATTTTAAACAGTTGTAGACCCATTAAATTAAATACACAGATTAAAAACGTTTAACACACCTTATTTGATGAAATTGGCTACCTACATAAATATTTTTACATCAACAGAGGAGATACACTCTATTTATTGGTGAGCATTTGAATTACATTTCTTTATTTGTTCGTTTTCATCATTTCGCACAAAAACGTAAACGGATCATAAACGTCTTGGGCTGTGTGTTGTTTGGGAGCTGCGAGCCGCGAGGATGGGTTGTATGTGCCTGAGAGGAGAGAGAGAAGGCGCTACGTCGTGTCGCGTCGGTGCGTGCGCGTGTCAGTTAGCTGTTCAACAAGTGACAAAACGTTGGAACTAAAAACGCGTTTCTGACAAAACCGTTCAACCGATTTGTTTGAAATAAACTTTAAAATTATTCAAAAAAATTTGCCCTAAAAATGACTACCTGTTTTAGTCAAATTTTGACTTATTTTAAAAGTTATTAATTGTAAAAATTTATTAAGTAATGTTTTCGAAAATTAGAAAGCATAGCGCCTTTAACAACTTTATACTGATTACAAAACAGTTTTATTTTTTCAAATCGGATAAAAAATAAATGAGTAATCAGTAAAATTAATTTAGCCACGACAGTGCTGCTATCTATTGGGCTAAAAACACAACTTTTTTTGTACTGTTTAGCCTTAAACAAATTTGTAATAAGTTAATGGTAAATATAACTGTGCTCAAGCTTATTAACTGTTAAAATTGTGAATACAAAAAAAAAACTTATTAGCAAGAAAATTAAAACCAAATAACTGTACAATGTGGCCTATTCATTTATAAGACAGCTAAGAATACATTTAGGTAAGATAAAATATAAACAAAAGACCAACTTATTAAAGTTATTATAATGTAGACAATAATTAAAATTAAAACTTATTATATTTTTACACTTTTGAAACATACTATGAATAAAGGCTGACAAATAATAAACGTGGGAAACCTTGTAGATAAGCTTACCGAGTGATAAGAAAGTTCAAAGTCCATCTTTGAGTGTTGTTCCATCAGTCTTACTAATGACGATGGCGTCTTGTTCTACAGTTAATCCGTTTTTTTTTGTGAAGTTTGTAGTAATATGATAATTAGTTTCTGTGTGTTTTCATTAGTTCTTGTTCAATATATAATATGCGAGATCGAAAAAAGAAATAGCCTGAAGTTCTAACTTACAGTTTTTAGTCACACAGCATGTTTCCAATTTGTAAACATATATTATATATAAGTTAGTATATTAATTATTGTTTATTATTATTATTATTATTGTTGCACTGCAAGTAAAGGCTACATTATCTTTTTCGTGCTATCAGCGAGGTTTACAACAGTAAAAAATCCGACGAATTGGTCAATTTAGCTACATAGAGCACTTTGATATAGAAAGTGATCCAAACGACTTTTAATGCAAGATGTTTTCATTATTAATGATTTCCGACATTTAATTTTTTGTTTTTAGTTAATTCTTGTTCAATATATTGTCTAACAAAAATATCATAAAAGTTGAAGTTGACCCAGTCTTTGTACAGTATTACCAAATAAACAAATAATATCATAAAATATACATTCATATTCAGTTCATATTCCACACGGATAGTCCTATAACTTGTCCGAGCGATCCAGTGATTAATTTGATTCATACTGTGGCGAGTTCAGTTAGGACAGACAAGATTTAACATACAAATCAATAGTTTAAATTGCAGTTAATGTTAAGATATACATATAACTCCATAAATATATGCTTATAACATATAGGTAGTAACTTTCATAAAAAAAGGAAAACATTGGTCTAAGTAGGCTTCAACTTAAATAGTTAAAGCCATGCTAGAAACCAGCCCTGCTTGTTATATTACGAAATTTTTTTTAATGTAGGTCTGCATTTATATTGATATTTTATACTACAATATGATTTATGCTATTAACCAAAGGTATTTAATAAAACTCCTTTATAATGAAACAGAACATTTGGTATCAATTCTAAATTGTTTTACCAAATGTGGTTTTACTGGATAAAGCATTTACAAGGCAGCTTAACACAAACTAAGTAAATTAATTATTTAACAATGTATACTTGACTAACAAAATAAACTCCAGGTAGAAAGGTGTATAGTTGTTTGAAAGATACTACGTACAAGGTCTGGGCTCAACTTTACTATTTGACTCTAGGCTAACCTAGAGCTAACAGAAATGCAAAAATAATAATTCAAAAAATACCTAAAAGGGTCTAACCTAACCTATTTAGTCACAGTATGTTTACCTGTATTCAACATTTAACAGTAGATAATGTAAAACGTCGTTGTCTGCAAAAATATTAGGCTAGAGTCGAATAGTAAAGTTACGCCAAGATCTGAACAAAGGTTAGTAATGCAACTAAACAAGGGTAATGTTATACAGCCTTTTTATTGCATAGGTTGGCACACCTACCGCAATAAAGTGTGGAAGTGTAAATATTGCTTTATTTGGAATATTTTAGCCGCAGTGAATTTGGGAGAAATTGTTCCAAAAACCTAACATGTTCTAAAACCATATTTTGTCCTTGTAAAAACAAGTTGCAGTTTAATTTTTGTTTCTCATTGAGAAAGGTTTACAAAATAGTCTACATAAATATTTACAATTTTGGGAGACCTAAATCTATTGAGGTTTTGATGTGGATTTAGGACTACTTCAAAAGTATACACTTCAAATGAGACTATCGAACTTTTTTAATATTTACGAAAGTGTATAACGACAATTTCTATAGCAAAAACTATTTATAAGCGAAACTAACCTCAAAGAATATCAAACCATTCTAGCAAAGATGAAATTGATAGTATACGTGCATACTTACATGATTGCATAGATTTGTTTCGTTAAATAAATAATTTAATGTCAGCAATGAATCCAAACTTTAATTTTAAACAAGCAATTATTTAACTTATCTCTCCTAATTATCAGTAACATGAAATAAATACACAAACTGACAACAGTGATAACTTAGTGCACAGTCTGCACAGGTGTAAAATCCACGTGTCGCTTGCCAATTAGCACTTTTTACCAACTTTGAAAATATGAATTTGAATAATGACATAATATATTATATGGTCATTTATAATTAACATTTATGGAAATAGTGTTAATGCAAAAGAACCAGTTGCTTATTTATAGAGTTATTTCTATTGTATTCTTGATTTTCTAAGACATACAGATAACAAACTAAAAGATTGAATTTAAAAAATAAGATAAGCCGAATTATATAGTAATACTGTACATTCATATTGAACACTATGTTTAATTACAGTGACTTGATAGAGAATTACATCATATAGAAGGCTTCAAAGAATTATATCATATAGTGGTGATAATTTAAAGTTAAATTCAATGAGCCATTATACATCATCTTAGCAACAAAACTCCCGCCAACAGCGTTGAAAGAAGCGAAAATCTCTCAGCAGGTGAAACCATCGATGTATAAACACACTGGATCGCTGGCTGCGTGTATTGAATACGGTCCGGCTGGCCTAGCCGCTTCCCCCACCACTGGAGGGACAGCAACAACACGTGAAGCATTCAAAGTTAATGCAACGCTCACAAATGTTTTAATTTATTTTGCTCAGCTTCAACAACGGCACCAAACATTATTTATAAAATAATCATTTTAATTTCTAAACAATATTTAATTGTTTATACAGTATGTAACACTTATTTTTATAGTAAACTAGTGGACCCAGCAATGCTTCGCTATTGCTTGATTTAATTTAAAAGTTAGTAAAGTTATTCCATTGACTTAAGTGATCGAATTGTAAGCTCTCAGTGTAAGCTTTTTTCCAAAGCCAGTTTGTGTCTTAACTGTAAGTCGAATTTAAAAACTAATATTTTGCGGGTAGCAAATTAGATTTTCAACAAAATAGTATTCTTGATTTTTTCCGTATCTCAAACCATAAGCTCACAAAATGACCGTAAACTTCAAATTTGTAAAAAAATCGTCCAAGTTTTTGTATTTCAACCATTTAGTCAACACGTTTATTCTAAACTCATTCAAAAGTGTTCCATAGCTTGTTTGTAGATAAAGGTTTAAAGAATTCATATATGCCAGTTTTGCAAGTAAACAAAATGATTGAAGTAAAATTAACAAAGTTATTAGCTCAAGAAACCAATCCTTATTAGCATCCTATTACTTTAAATGAGCAATTCTTGTATCTATCTTTGTTTGTATCTGTCGTGGATCTCGAAAACGGCTGTAACGAATTCAAAGAAATTTTGTATTTAGGTGTAGTATTGATTTTTAAGTACACCCATATAGTTGTATTTCGTGTAAAAACGCAATTTTTTTAGAAAATCTAATTTAAAAGTTGAAAATTTTTAACATAGGGTCTTATGGGTTGCCATGTTGGTTACAAAATTACAACGAAATAGTAAATAAAGCAATCAAAACAGCTGTTTATAAACAAGCCATGAGATTGAGTATTATCCTAAATCAGCTGTTCATTGGATAGTTTTTAATTACTATTAAAAAACAATCTAATTTATACTGTTTTAGCACGTTAGAATTAGAATAAATTGTTCTGATTTAACAATTTATTTTATAAAAAAAAGTAAACTTGGCAAAAATGGATAAATTCTAATAGTCAATTTTGTAATATAGGCCTGGCTCATTTCTGAAACATAGTATTGAGGTTATGTTTACTACTGTATATTTAGTCCTGGTTTCAAAACATTAGTTGACAGAAGATAGTAGAACTAGGACTAAAATCGTAATGAAAGTTTCTCATGTTTCTAAAGCATGTATTTGAGGTTATAATTAATCTTGTAATTACCGTTAATATATTTAAGCCTGGTTTCATAATTTTACAAACCAATGTACAAACGAGCCAAAGATTAACGAGATTCATTAGCGAATTTTCCAACTGCGAGCGAAGCGAAGCGTCCAGGGGCAGAGCCCCTAGTGTTTAGTAACGAAAGGAAAAAGTTCAACTTTAGGCCTATATACAAAGTAGTAAACATTTTTTGTAATTTTATTCATAAATTTAAAAAAGTTTCGTAATTTAGTTCTAAAATAGAACTGTATAAAAGTATTGATCAATCTCAAATTTCTTATTTTGAAAACACCAGTTTTTATGTTCCTACTACAAGACTGCTAACAAAACTAGGCCTGTTTTGAATAGTAATTTAGGAATACTATTTCCTCTGCCCAAAAATGACATATTATTATAAAAAAGTGTAGAGGATAGATCAAAGAATTGAACTGGATATAACAACAACAACGTGTATCACTGTCAATCTATCACGCTGCCCACCGCGGGTCTATCCCTCCAGTGGAGGGGGAAGCTCCACGCCGGCCGGCTCGTTTCTCGAACCTTTCAGACTACTCAGCGCGCAATCCAGTGTGTTTATACATCGATGGGTGAAACAGAGCAAGTTTAAATGAAACCAATGACAAAGAATGGGTGAAAGGTGAAAGGGGGTTGGTAGAAGGAAACAGGGCACTGGAAACACACAATGCAAGGAAAACAGAGGAAACTTAAATGAAACCGTGGATAAAGTGATGGTTGTAGGGGGTTGTGGGGGAAGGAGGCAGGGAAATGGAGACGCATAAGTGGGGATGGTTAGGGTAGGGGTTAGGTTTCTATATGCACATCCAAGAGCGAGGTGCTAAGTACCAACCATTCTACTTTGGTGGGCAAAACCATTGAATATATAACCTATAGGGTATATATTCAAAGGCAAAACGGATATCAACCCTTTTTGCGGCTGAGGGGTTTTTTGGCGGGCTAGTTTTTACAACAAAGTTGTTTTTTTAGGAGATATCACATCTTTTTGCATTGATAGTTTTATGGTGGTTGGCAACATTCATACATCTTCATATAGCATATGAATATATTCAAGTATTCATTTCTTTACCATAATTTTAATAACTTCTAAGTCATTTGATAATCAATATTAAATAAAAACCAATTAAAAGGTAATATTTGTATCTTTATCTTGATATATAATTAATGTAGGCCTATATACATACAAAATTTTACAAATAGGCCTACAGTTTTATAAAATTGTACCTACATTTTTCAACATTTTACTGTTTCATAATATTTAAAACATTTAAACTATCTGATATGTCAATATGAAATAAAAACATAAAAACTTTTCTTTCTTTTTATTCTTGATATATCTTTATATATAATACGAGAAGCCGTTTTTTGTAAACACAACTCCTCCCTTATTTCTGGACCAATTTTAATGTATGAGGTTACAAAAAATTCGTCTCATTTCGTAGTTTTGCAATAAGGTTTTAGATGTCAAAAATTCTTATCCTTAATGGCGTGAGCTAATCTCAAAGGTCGGGTTTTGTTTTCCCCATAAGATTAACATGGAAAATATTTAAAAACCATTTCTATACAAAACAGCTATTTATAATACTGAACAAACTATAATAAAGCTATACTAAACTATATAAAGCTGTTTATAGAAACAAACTAATCCAGCTGATTTCGTGGATGTAAATAACGATGATTACAATGTTCAGAAGGTTATAAAAACATTTTAATATAAAACAGCTGTTTATAATAAGAAACTAACTAATACAGCTGCTTTGTGGAAGTAAATATTGATTTTTATAAGGGAGGAAATTAATTATTTATTCAAATTATAAAATTTTCGAACTAATTTGTTTTGAACATTTATCATTATTTACCATCTTAGTTTTTAGGTTATTATTTATAACTTTTTTGTTAGGTTTTTGATTAAGTGTAGACCTGAGCCTTACTGGTTCTTTTAACCTTTATTATTACTGCTGTTATAAAATATAAGAAATAATTTGATTTGAACATTTAACATTATTTACCATCTTAGTTTTGAGGTTATTATTAATCCTACACTTTTATTATAAATAAAACATAACATATGTTTTTAGAAGGTCGCACCGGGGGTTGGCGTGTGGAGCACGCAGGGGTCTCCCCTAGTAATAATAGTACCAGGAGACCGAGCTAAAGCTCGATTATAAGCAGGGCTATGATTTCAATAATAAATATTGGATTATTGAGTTTTGAGGTTAGGCCTATAACATTAAACAACTAAATAAAGGGTATATACAACATTAGGCTTACCTGTAATAAAAATACAGTTTAAAGGATTAACCATAATCTCAACGCTATGCCTCAGAAATAAGTCAGGCCTAAATTAAAGTTTAATATTTCAATATCGATTTAGGCCTAGGGCCTAGTTCGCTCACGTCAATAACTATTATTGCAAATTTCCGTGAACATCGTTTAGGTTAGGCCTATAACATTAAACAACTAAATAAAGGGTATGTTTATTTAGCAGAAGTATTCGTTGCCATGGTAACTATAAATAGATACAACATTAGCTTACCTCTAATAAAATACAGTTTAAAAGAAAACAGATGATTATTGTAATGGCATTGAAAACATTTGTATCAGCTGTGCTTCATTTAAAAGAAAACAGATGATTATTGTAATGACATTGAAAACATTTGCATCAGCTGTGCTTTGTATTGTTTAAAATTGACAAATTTCACTTTTTAATTTAATAAAAAGACGTAGAAAACGAATTTTCCCAGACTGGTGATTATTTCCAATGGACTTCTCGTGGCCAAAAGCCCCATATAAAATCAAAAAATCAAAAATCCTTAGACGGAGATTCCAGATCCATTTAGCAGACAGACAATTATCTCTCGCTTTAGAAGATAAGATATTATGTAAATAACACATTTTAACAAACCCTAGGCCTACAGCTGTTAACAATAATCTCCGCTTCTGGTAGGGTCTATGTAACAGCTGATATAAAATATGCCTTCGTCTTATGTTGTAGACTCTACATTATTTAAATGTTGAAAATCCCAATCGTCATAGACCCAGTTAGATATAGTTTATTGTTTGTAGGCCTAAAGCTACGCGCCAACTGGGTCGGTACGGTCGGTACGGTCGTCACGGCATTTTTAGAGGGGGTGCGCGCACTGGATCGGGCGTTCCGCCGTTCAGGCGTTCCGCACTGTCCTCCATCCGCCTTCCACCAAAACAGAAGTCAGTTTGGGAGAGGATCTGTTGAAAGATGGATGTGGAGGAGGAAATTGCGGTAGTGAGTGCGTTTTTGATAGCAGAAGAGGAGAATGTTAAAATAAGAAAAAGGAGGTTTTGGATTCATAAAATTAACAGAAAAGATTGATTTGTGGTGAATTTCACACTTTGTTCCCGGACCTTGTGGAAGACGACCTTAAGTTTTTTTAGTACTTCAGGATGACTCACGACAAGTTTGAAACACTATTACTGATGCTGGAAGCAGAAATATATAGGCGGGAAGAAACTAATTTTCGTCATCCAGTGAGAGCAGACTGCGTAGAACGCTGAAAATTCCGTACCGACCGTCCCGAACGCCCGAAGTGCGAGCGCACTGGATCGGTCGGGAGGATCCGCCGTCACGGAAATGTCCTACAGTTCGTAGCTCCAGACTTTCTATCGGACATGCCGAAGGTGCGGAACGCCGTTGACGGCCGTGACGACGCAGTGGGCGCTTACTCATTTAATTCAATGTTTTGAACTTTTGAAAAATTCCGTACCGACCGTACTGACCGTCCGTGACGACCCAGTTGGCGCGCAGCTTAAGTAGTTTCTTCTGAAAATCGACGTAAACAAACATGATTGAAAAAACATTGCCAATGACTTTTAACCTCAAAACAGATCAATATAGCCTACATTACTTCTATAACAGTTTGAAAATACCTATACATGTTTAGCACGAGAAGGCATATTGTATTTAATATTTTGCAATTAATAAAAAGGTTGTATACTATAATTATATACATTTAAATGATCTACCGTGCAGTGGTTTTTCACGGGTTGTTACTTACTAGTACATACTATAACATTTTGATCCAGTTGGGATATAACAAATTCACAAAAAGTTGAAGGGTCCTGATAAACTAACTTAAAAGATAGTGAAAAGTAGGCCTAGGCTGTTGTTGACAAGATAGGTAGTCTAAATTTAACCTCAAATTCGATATAGACAAAATCATTTAAAAACAAGTAAATTCACTTCAGGAAATAGTATATAATAAAGAAATAACTATAAACACTCATATTATATCTAAGTAACACTTAACTTACCTTTTATATACAAATCAAGTTTAATTTGCAACTAGGCCTTATCACATTTCGAAATAAGTAGTAGCGTATGTATTATTTGTGTAATATAAGTTGTAATAGAGTTAAATTTCAAAAGCAATGTATAGTTTATTAAACAAAGTGTTATAAAATTGAAAAAGTGTTGAACCAAACAAAGTAAGGTTATTGGTGAGTGTGCTGCGAATGCAAAGTTGCATGACTAACTGAATACGACGACCATAGATGCATTGAGAACAGCTGTTTTACGATTGTGTTCGGTGATGAATAAAGATACAGTTATATTGATTTATAAAAGTAAATAACTACGTATTTCGGACAAATTAAGACTAATAAAGGTTAAATATTATTATAAACATTGTAAAAACATAAATATCTCCGATAAAAAACAATAAAAATAAACTTTTAATATATTTTGTGTATGTGACCAGAAACACCTGCCACTTACGGGACCAAGTAGTGAAAACAATTGTTAGAGATAATTGCAACGGCACTGTCTGTAGAAGCCGGGATAGTTGAACTAAAAAATTGGTACTTGAGCTTTAAACCTTGTACTGTTAAAACGTATTAACAAATTCAGAAGTTATTTAAAAGCGAAATAAGTTAAATATAATAAAAGAAATAAAGAAAGAATAATAGATAAAATTACTCTCGATCGTCTATAAAAGAGAATTATAAAAGTTACATAACTAATAATTGGTAAAGTACCAAATCGAATTGAACTTCTGAAGAGGTAATATCCACCTAAATTCATTATCCATTATAGACCAGTGACTTTTATTTAAAGAGAACAATAGTTAACTAAAACCAGTTTTGTAAATATTTAAAGAACTTGAATTATTTTAACACTTTGTATATAACATTCTCTAGTTTTAGATATTTTATTTGATATAGACCTAAATTGTATATTTGTGATTGTACATTTAATAGGCCAGGATCCTTTCAACCCGAGAAATAGAGTCATGATTTGTCATTTGTAAATATATTTATTATTTTTGTTAGAATATAATCTTGTGATTATATATTTTAAGTGCTCTATAAAATTATAAATTTGTAACCAGTAAATCTGAACATTGCCTACAGAACTTTAAAAGAACCAGCAACACTTTTGCATGTAATAAAGGAATATTGTAAAACAAAGACCTAGTCATTGATTTCTTTAAAATAGGCCTAGCTTATTGAATATTTTCATTGGAAGTGGTCTAACTTTGCAAAGAGAGTTTTGAACTTTTCTATTTTATAATTGCCTTCATAACTTGTGGCTGATTTAGAAAATCATATTAACAGAAAACATATAATTTTATAATTGGCTCCGCAACCTGGGGCTATTCAATTTGAAAAGAAAGCTATACAAACAAACATATAATTTTATAATACATAATATAGGATAGAGCTAGCGTATGCTCATTACGGTTTGGAGAACAAAATATTTTGGTAGGACAGCATAATTCTGAATCGTTGTATCAAGTAAAACGTGTGACACCGTCTCTTAATATGGATATTAATAACATTTTGAACCAACTAATCTGTCATAATCGTATCATTAGACTCAAACTAATCTTAAAAAAGACTTTTCAGTTCATTTCAAGTTGCGGTTAGTAAGATATGGGAAACAATAAATTTCAAGTATTATATACAGTAATGTTCCATAGCTTCTCGTTTTTGAAGTAAAACTTTTATATCAACGTAGTGAAAAAATTTAATATGGCAAAAAATATAAGTTATTGTTACATAATATAATCTAACTTTTGGTTTTTCAGTATCAATTACTGTAAATTATCAATTACCGTGTATTAGCCAATAGACCTGCTATTAAATTCTAATATGTCCTACTTATTTTTAAATAGGATTTTTAGACATGATGGTTTCTTTTTTTTAAATTCCTTAACGCAAAATTTTATTGGTTTGTGTGTGTTGAAACATGTGTTGGTTCAGTTTAGGCAAACCTTAATATTATTTTGTACTAGCTAGGCATCCGAATCATGTTTTATTTATTTTATTCAATTCGTTGCTATGGTAATGAATGTAAATACATTCAAGAATAAACGGTACCAGGAACTGGCACATACTTTCTCACAAACACATTTAAATTACTAAACAGATTCACTGTGACTTGTAGGGTGGGGTAGGAGAGTTTTTTTTATTAAAGTTGGAGATTAACTAATAAATATTATTATTATTATCTAGAGAGAAAACTATTCGATCGATTTCGAAAAAAATTGCACCAAACACGTCAATTAGGTCTTTATAGATGCACGTAAAAAGGTTTTGAAATTTTTTTTAAAACAACCCGCTTTAAGGCCAAAAAACCCCCAAAAATCTGTTATTATTATTATTATTAGCTAAACGAGAATTTTTAGAAAGATGCGGGTTTTTGTATATGGTAGGCCACATTAAAGGCTACAATCAAATAAGCCAAAATTTATCAAAATCGTTATATCCGTTTTTTTATAAAAAAATAATAACTGATTTTTGGGGGGTTTTTTGGCCAAAAAGAGGGTTGTTTTTCAAAAATTTTCAAAACCTTTTTTCGTGCATCTATACAGGCCTACTGGACATGTCTGGTGCAAATTTGGTTGAAATCGATCAAATAGTTTTCTCTCTAGCTTTGTATACTTTTATTAAAGTAGGCGATTAACTAATAAATATTATTATTATTAGCTAGAGAGAAAACTATGTGATCGACTTCGAACAAATTTGCACCAAACACGTCAATTAGGTCTTTATAGATGCACGTAAAAAGGTTTTGAAAAATTTTGAAAAACAACCCTCTTTATGGCCAAAAAACCCCCAAAAATCAGTTATTATTTTTATTATATTATTATTATTAGCTAAACGAGAATTTTTAGAAAGATGCGGGTTTTTTTATATGGTAGGGCACATTAAAGGCTACAAATAAGCCAAATTTTATCAAAATCGTTAGAGCCGTTTTTTTATAAAAAAATAATAACTGGTTTTTTGGGTTTTTTTGGCCAAAGAGGGGGCTGTTTTTCAAAATTGTTAAAAACCCTTTTTCGTGCATCTATATAGGCGTACTGGACATGTCTGGTGCAAATTTGGTTGAAATCGATCGAATAGTTTTCTCTCTAGCTTTGTATACATACAGACATACATACATACAGACATACATACAGACATACATACAGACATACAGACAAACATTTTGTAAAAACCACTTTTTTGGACTCAGGGGTCCCAAAACGGATATTTCCACAAAAATCTCAACATCGATTTTTTTTGCGATCACTATACGTTCTCTATACTATAGTATAGTGAGAAAGTAAAAATATGACTAGGCCTAACCTAAAATTATATTTAACTTATTTTTCCTGCCTTAACTGCAACATACACACATGATTTATGTTTTTGAGTACATCTTTTGCATAACACGTTTTGAATTGTATAAGATTCATCTTTAAATTGTCGTTTTTTAGATTTTGATAATATGATACCACCTGTTTTAAAAATACAATTTTATTTGACTGTCTTAGTTTTGAATCATAGATTAAGAAAATGTTTCTCAATTTGCTTTATAATACAGGCTTTAATTTATACTAGTGGACCCGGCAATGCTTCGCTATTGATTTACCTAACCTAAAATTATATTCAGTTTTTGATCCAAATCAGCTGTTGATCAAAATCAGCTGTTTTAAGCTTTTCATACGAACAGCTGTTTTTTGTGCCCCTGATAAAATAAAAAGAAATCTTTCTTCTTCTTCCTTAAGATTGACCTTCCATAAGATTAACATTGAAACTTTGAGGGCCACTTGGGCGTATCCCTGAGGACCGATGTAAATTATAATGGGATTCTGCTCATCTACAGGACACTACCTTTCTAACGGTATGCGCGAATTTCTCCTACGATGCACACAAGCTGAGAAAAAAGGACGACAAGTTTTGTGCTTGCCTATTAATATATAGATTTAACTTTAAAGATTGGAGAAGGCTGCTTTTGGAATTGTATTAGGCGTAAGTGTGGCCATTCACTAACAGTTTTATCTGCAGTCCGCGGACTGTAGGCCTAACTGAAGATTTTAAACTGTCACAGGCAACACACTATTCAGTTCTAATGACAGACTTGATCTGCAGATAATGAACTGACAGATCAAAAACTGCAGGCAAACTGTACACTCACCATACATTAACATTAACATTTACATCTACAATCTACAATCCCTTTCACACCTCTCCCCTTCATTTCCTCCACCCATTCACTGAACCTGAAACTGAAAACTTTTCAAACACCAAAACCTGAAAAAAAACTGGAAACGAAAAAAAATTTTTAAAAGCTTGGCGGCTCATGCAGCTGATACATAAACAAGTACATAAATAAGTATTGCACTATACACATTACACACGCCGCCAAGGTTTAAAATTTTTTTTTCGTTTCCAGTTTTTTTTCAGGTTTTGGTGTTTGAAAAGTTTTCAGTTTCAGGTTCAGTGAATGGGTGGAGGAAATGAAGGGGAGAGGTGTGAAAGGAATTGTAGATTGTAGATGTAAAAGTAGCTTGGCCATTTCATTTGATATCATTGTACTTTGTGGTTTTTCTCATTTAAAAAGAAATTTTCTCTTTTACACCTTTTTTTGTGATTGAATGATTTTATTTTCATTATTTTTTTTTTAAGGTTGGCGTTTTTTTACTTTTTTGAAGTTTTTTTTCGGTTTTATATCACATGTTTTTTTTTAATAAAAATATTTATTATTATGTGTCAAAATACACCTACAGACCAAGTTTCGTCGAAATAAAAATCAAAATCCGTTTGGTAGTTTTCTATAATCAATATGAGACCTCCAATCATCTGTTCTGCATAGTATTTTCAACGCGTAATATCTCCGCAAATTTTAAACCTACAACATTCTTTTTGGTCTCATTCGAAAGGTATTCTTTCAGACAACAAATTTCATATATCGATATATATCGATCAATCATATCGATATTATCGATTGGGGTCATATCGAAATCTTTAGACACGGCTACAGCCTCCCCATATGAACGGATTTTGCTGAAATTTGGTATGGAGATCACGTTTGCATTGCAGAAGTGCCTTTTGTATGTTACATCTCTTGACCCAAACTTTTTGAGCACTTTGGGGGGGTTCAAAATTTTGAAATTGCGATAAAACGGATCAAATGACGTTTTTTCGAAAAGGTTCTATTTTCCATATTGTTTTTTCGTCAAAATACACCTACATACCAAGTTTTATCGAAATCCGTTTGGTAGTTCCTTTGTTTTAATATGTATAGCTGAAGGAGAAGAAGATTACGAAAACGTGTCATAAACGCCATTTTCAGCGCCTCATATCTCCGCGAATTTTTCACCTAGAAATGTCGTTCTGGTCTCATTTGACTTGTATTCGTCCAGACAACAAATGTTATAAATTTCATTGATGTCGGTTTCGTAGTTTTTGATTATGAACAACGTCAAAACACCGTTTGTTGTACTTCGGTAGTATAAGCAGTCGGTCCCCTGCCGCCAGTTCGTTTCGCGCGTTCGTTGTTTTGGGCGTTTGTTATTTTTTTTTAAGCTTGGCGGCAGGGCGACCGCCCTGCTTGATGAGAATTTTTCTGGAATAAAAAAGTAGTTTTAAAAGGTAGAGCTCAGCTAGTACATCAATATGGCGTCACTAACTCAATTTCTGATTTTTGTGGATAAGGCAGGTTTTGGAACTATACAACACATTTATTAGTATTACAGCTGTTAGACACTATGGGTTTAACGCTTAACGTAATACTGTGATTTTTTCCGACTAAACTATACTTACAAATACTGAAATAAAATTGTTTTGATCAAAATGAGTTCTAGCGTATGTTACTCATGAATAGTGTAGTTTTGAATAAAAAAAAATTCATTAGGTTTAGTAGTCCCGAGATTATCCCGTACATACAAATAAACAAATTTTACCCCTTGGGGGAGGGTGTAGGGGTGGGGGTGACAAAAGGCACCTCCTTGGAGCCTAACGAATCTATGGTCAAAATTTCAGCTCGATCCGTTAAGTCTATGAGGCTGTAGCCCTGACAAAGAACGAGAAGGAGATGGAGAAAAACGTGAAAAAAGTCGATTTTTAAACTTCTATAGCTCCGACACCTGATGGTCCCAAAAGTTTAAATTTGTTATACGTCCTTACGGGCCACTCGAGAATGAGTGTATGAAAAATCAACCCTCAAGGACTCCATGGGGCTGAGCTACGGGTGGGTGAAAACCCCTACTTGTGTTGTTGTGTAAACAGTGTCTGAAACGTTCCGATGTTTCAATAAACATTATAATCTTGAAATCCACGTATTTTACAAGGAAACGAGCTGGTATGCGTGGCTAATTGATTTGATGTAACCATCTGATCCGAGCGCGAACACAATTACAAAACATCTGTTTTAGGATTCTAAATAATAGCACTACAATCAGAAGCAGCAATAATTTGACTTAAAATTAGACATAATAGCCTTTCAGACAAATTTTTGTATAAGCTTCAGACCAAAACCATCCTTGTCACCAAAGATTATTAGAACTAAATTATAAATACTGGGAAAAGAAAAAAAATCAAAAATTTTTATTAAATCCTTTAATAAATGTATGGATAACATAAACCTATATCAACAAAACTGTACATCGAACACAAATAAGAAATACAGCCTTACAAAACCCATTTTACTGTCAAATATAAAATTAGTATGTAACCCTAACTTAGAAGACAACAATAGTAACAAAAAAAAAACGTAGATACAATAGTATTGCAACAGTGTTGCTTACAAACACAATAAACACAACCTACAAAAATCATTTAAAGGTATATTTATACTTATCAGAGATAATAATACCAAGAGATACTTATACAGATGGATCTAAAAACGTCAACGGTGTTGGCGCTGCCATATGAATTTAGAAAAAAAATATAAACTTAATTCAACAGATTAAAATTACACACTACGAAAACAGACTCAGACTCTCAAGCCGCAATTACCGAAATTCAAAGTACATAGGTATACGAAAGGGGATTATACTGACCAAACATTTAAAATAATACCAGAGATAATAGAAAGCAATAAAAACTTTGTGTTACAATGGGTTCCAGGTCACATAGGAATAAAACATAATGAAAAAGTTGATAAATTAGCTCGAGAAGCAATCCAAAATCATGATTTAGTTTAAGATCTATGTCCCGATAAATGACTATATGTCATATATTAAAAAAATATATATAGGTAATATCAACAGTAATTATAAAGAGTCGAATAAAGCAATATGGTACAAACAAATAAACGAAAACCACAATAAAATACCCTGGTTTTAAAACGCGAAACTAAATAGGTCAGATAGATATAATCACAATAATAATATATGTAGGCTAAGGATAGGACATGCTAATACAAATAACACTTTATATAAAATGAAAAAATATTTTACACCCAACTGTCTAAAATGTACAAAAAATGAACAGGAGACGATACAACACGTAATTTTCGACTGCCCTAATTATGAAATGTTCATGAACAATTATTTATATAATACATTAAGAAAAGAAAATTGAAAGCCCCCTTTTCTCCTAATAGATATACTCAAACAAAATATTCCTAATACAATTCTAGAAATAATTGATGTGATAATAGCAGCAAAAATTCCAATTTAAATAATACATAAGTATAAAAAGAAAAAGTATGAACAAGATACAGCAAACATATATAATCCTCTCGAAAAAATTCTCTAAAAAAGAATTAGTCCCCCGCCCAAAATGAAAACTCAGTTTGGAAAGCAAAAGAGTACCAAAATTCCTACAAAAAAAAACTTTAAAAAAAATTATTAATGAAACACTCGGTAAAAAAAATCTTATGACTGGATAGCAAAAAAGTGTACCAAAATCCCAAAAAGAAATAATTCCCTTCAATAATAATAAATGAAACACTCTGTAAAAAAATATTTTGTGATACATGTAATTAATAATTTAACAAAACCGCCTCCCTTTATTTTTTCATTTTAAACATTAGTTTATATGGAAAAGTTTCTCACACTATCACTTCAGTGTTTGGCACTTTGCAAAAGGAACTGAAACTTGAAATATATTTGGTAAAAAAATGTTTTGATATATTAATTATCCACCTCCCTCGATTATGAGTTCACATTCTCCATGCGACTTTGGAAATGTGCATCAGAGGTTCAGAGGTTGTTTCCTTACTTTCTCGATCAGAGTAACATTCTTAAATATCATTTCATTAATTCCTTTACTTCAGATTCTTCAATATCGTTTATTTTCTTGATTACAAAATATATTCTTCGATGTAAAACTAAATAAAGAAAATAATAATTATTTCAAAATTCTTTGACGTGGAACATTGACATCGAAGATAAAAGTTTGAAGAAATTTTGGGGGAGGGCGATGGCGCTCAATAATTTCGAAAATTCAAAAACACTTGTTGGCTCGAACACTGAAAGTTTGATTTCCGAAAATTAACCATCTTTCCAATCTTCCAATTAACCATCACTGGAACACGTATGAAGATTAACACCAGTGATAATTTTATATTTTTCTTCAGCTTCAGCAATCGCATTGCATCTGGTTAAAAGTGGTTTTATTTGTCCCTTTAGTTTTAAAATTTGGTATCTTAAAGATTTTGTGAGCTGTTTACGTACCTCCAACACCCACTTAATTACATTTTCCGACTGGATGCGTGTGTGTGTAGAGTGCTTCCTTCACCAATCAAATCTGTTTTCATTTTTTTCAGCTAAAGCAATTTTGTGCAATTCTATGTCTGGTATTTTATTAGATAAATTCAATTTACAGGTTATATTTACACTTGACTTCTTCTATATGTTTGATATGTCATACTGCTTTTCTCTATTATGCACAGGTGTTGGAAACAAACGTATCTGTTCATTACCTAATTCATTCATTTCTGTTTCTGTTACCCCTCTACTATTTTGTGTACTGATTGCCAACTCTTCGCACATATCAAAAGGGTAGTGTTGCCCATCACTACTAGTTAAATCCTTAATTTCTAAATCTGAGGTTAACCGATGTTCAATAGCTTGATTTATTTGATCTGAATTTTGACTTATGTCCAGATGAAATAAGGTCTTGCACTCTCTGCTTTTCTGTTACGATAACTTAGTCTTGCTTTCAATTTCTTTAGAGACGCAGTAGTCTTATACAGATTTCGCATTAATTTGTTTCTTTCGCCTACATTTGAATTTCAAATGATATTCATGTTTTTGCACCAATTCTTTGTGCTTTTTCTTTATACAACTATGATTGATATCATTCTTGTTCAAGTTATAATATTGCTGAGAATATTTCCTTGGCTTCCTTCCTTCAACTAATTTCCTTCCTTTACCCAGTGCTTTCATAGATTTCCTGCTTTTAAGACCACTTTGTTGTGAAGAGTTTTAAATTTTATTTTTGTTTAATTTTACATTAGTGCTAATTTGGGAAGAATCTTCATTGCTACTGCTGAAATCAAGGATGTAATCTTTTAAAAAAAATATTTTTAGTTCGTTGTCTTTTGCTTCGTCTTAAGTTCATTATTTTCATCAGAGTGCAACTTGATAGCAACATTACCATTGTCATTGGTTGAAATCTTTCTCCGTTTTTTGGGGGGTGGAGCTCTATTGTAACAACGCCTTTTGCAGGCAGAGCTGATGCTATTGTAAACTCAACATCTAGCGATGATGGAGCATTGGGCTCAACATCAGGTGACAATGATGGAGCAAAGGGCTGAATTTTTATCAACTGAACAAATTTCCATTTTTTTTTTTTTTCAATTTTGCCATTTTTGGAATTTTAGCCAACGGATTAGTAGAAATTTATATTAAATTTATTGATCTGATGATGGGCTCATGCAGCCTGAAACCTAGGTAATCATTTTACCAACAATGGATTAGTGACGTACCAAATAAAAGGTAACAATAAATTTATTATAAATTTCCATTAACGATGGAGCATTGGGCTCAACATCTAGAGCAAAGGGCTCAATTTCTGTTAACGATGGAGCTTTGGGCTCAACATCTAAAGCAAAGGGCTCAATTTCTGTTAACGATGGAGCAAAGGGCTCAATTTCTATGAATGACGGAGCATTGGGCTCAACATCTACTGCTGAAGAACTAGTAGACTTCTTGCGACTGTAGTATTGTTTATTGTATTCTTTTTTCTTTCGGTTTTTCGAAGGCATATCTGAAAATAAATTTAATGATTAATTTTTTGCACGTTATTAACCAAACTCTCTGTTTGTTTTATATTTCATTATTATCCTATACTTTAATACTAGCAATGTCTGTTTGCAAGTACGAGCAATCTCGAGATCCAGCGGAAGGATTTTGCTGAACCTTTGGGATTAGAGGCTTTTGTGTCTAAAAAATCGATTGGTGAAAACCACTACCTCAGGAAAACCAGTATTTTTCTAAGCAACTCATTTGAAAATTGAAAATTTTTGACATTGGGCATATGAAGTTTAAAATCGTTATTACATATGTTTATATTGACTATAATAATAACAGTAATCAGCTGTTTCCTATAATATTTCCATTATCAGCTGATTTCAAGCTTTAAACAATTATTTGAATTACTTACCTTTAAGATAGGTTTTTGTGGAGAATGACATCTGTTGTAGTATTTTTATACAAATAAAAACATATAAATTATATATAATTTTATATATTATCTAATTATCATAATTATTATTTTTGTTATTTATAAAAATACTGGGCTATGCTCGGGCACCCAGGTATTATAATTAATACGGTTGTAAACATGAAACTTTGTAATCCCTTTTTATAGTATTTTTTATAAAAGGAGTTGAATGAAACTTATATCATTTGAAAGATATTGTGTCATAGATTTGCAGAAACAAAAAATGATGTGTATATAATATTGCCGTAAAGACAATTAAATTAAAATAAACTTTAATTAACGTAAAAATGTGTTGTTAAGCTGGGTATTAAAATTAGCTGTTTTATCTGTTATTTTATGGAGTTGGTTGATATGGAATGAATATAAAAATGTATTTGTAAGTCATGGGTTTATATTTTTATGATTAATTTTGGTCACATTCTTGGCAGTAGGAGCTAATATCGCTTTGCCTAGCCAGCACGAGAAAATATGGCATATTAAAAAAAAATTAATTATGTGGTAAAGTTGAATTTCGTCACTTTACAATCAAATTTGGTATAATTTTGACCACAGGTGATACTCGTACTTAGTTATTATTTATTATGGCGATCCCATTGCAGTAACATATTTAGTATAGTGTGTGTTGTTTTACGTCCAACAGATGGCGCCGTTTAAAAAACATAGCTTAAAGATATAAATACAAATAACTGTATTTAAAATCACCTATATTTAAAATAATAAGTTTAAAATCACCACTGTTTATGGACATTTTAGAGCAAATATTGTTTTATTAGATAACATTGAAAATTATTAAAAATTATTATAATTTTTCATAAATTATACAAAATAATACATTTTAAAATAAAATAATTAGAAAATTCTCGTTGTTCCGGATCAATTATTAACGCATATTTTCTGTTAATGCAAAAAATTTAAAATTATGCCACAAAGGACTCTTTTCAATGGATATTGGATAGATCTACAAGCTCACTTTGATTGGCTCTTGGTTGAACTGGCAAACATTGACGAAAATCTCCTCCAAGAACAATAACCTTTCCTCCAAATGGTAAATTTGGATTAGATATACTTCGAATGCTAAATGTTCAGGATTTTCCCTAGAAGGTTATTGGCTATAAGAGAGTTTTAGTATTCAACCCCTTCACCCTTAAAAAAAACAAAAAAGTAAGGGTTGTATAGCCAGTTCAGTATAGCGCAAGGTCTCTAGATAGAAAAGGTTACCTCATTCGGGAAATATCAAAAAAAGTGGAGTGGGGGCTGTGACGTAGTTATTGGTACAACTAGACAGTGATCAAAGTTTTGTCATTTACGTTTATACGCGTTACTCATTTGTGAATGTTTGACGGCTTGTGTTTTTTGTTTAAACTTAAACTTTTTTTAAATTAGTGTATATAAAGTGTTTAAAGTAGAAGAAATATATTATTTACAATGGATAGAAAATCAATAAATAAACCTAAAGGTGGTTCCGTTTGTGCGGTTGCAACTTGCAAATATTATTATTGAAAAGCAAAACAAGAAGGAAGATCTGATAATTATATCTTTTCACAGGTAGGCCTAGATATTTTTTGTTTCTATTGTAATAGTAAATAATATAATCCCACTTACTCATATAAAATGTTATTATAATTTTCTTTTGTCTTAATATTTTGATTTAAAAGTAGTTTCTGTGGACATCTTTTGCATTAAAATTGTAGAAAATAACTTTTTGTTCAACAATTTAACTTAATGAGTCTGTTGAGTGTTGAATAAAAAATAAGCAAAAGCTATAACTTTTAAGACTTCCCATACAAAGCGTGTTAAAAAAAACAAACAAATATACTACCTAATATATTTTATTTACAGTTGATGCAAGGAATATTAAATATAGGCCTACATATTCAATAAAATTACTGCCACCCAATTAAATAAACTCCATACAATTTATAGAGAGATACATTTTAGAATGCTATTTTGTTAATTATGATGTATTTATCTTTTGCTTTTTATTTACAAATTATTTTAGGTTATTTACAAATTAATAATGTTTTGCAAAAACAATCAAAATAATTATGCTACTAAAACAAAACATGTATAAAAATTGGTGTGCAACCAATTCCTAGTAATCGGGATTTGTTCAATAGAATTTTATTTTATTTTATTTTAGCAATTCAAAAAATATTTCTTACAAGTTCTTACAAAATTACTTACAAGTACAAGTAATTACGTTCTTTATTGACACAAAAAGAAGTGATTACGAGGATAAGTCTAGTTTATTTTTGTAGTTTAAAATAAATGTTAATAGTAAGTAAAAAGAATACTTATTTAAAATACAAGTAAAACAAATACTTGTGGTTCATTCACTTAGTTATAAGTATTTACTTACAAAAAGACAAGTATAGGTAGTACCATTTAGGATGGCTCGTGGTTTGCGCAGAAGCAGTAATGCCCTTCTCCCTCCAACACCAGCCTTTGTCGTTTTGTAAGAAAAGTACAGTCTGTGTCAAATCCATCGATTAGACGGCAGCCAAGCAATTTTTAGCATTGGACGCTCTTTCAATTACAAGTTTCTGCACAGTACTAGGATTATTTAAATAGGACAAATTTTATATATTTGTAATCTGCGTGATATGTTGCAACTAACAGTATAAATATCTTCCAGTTTGGTAAATGTTCTAAATTTATATAATAACAAATATTTCGATTTTTTAAATCGAGACATGAAAAAGTAGTAAAGCGTAAACTTTTTTTATTTTTAGGGTAGAAAGAAACTTCAAGCGGCAAAGTTGTAGAAAATTTGTTGATCTACATATTTTATTTAAAACATTTTTCAGTCAGATGTTTGGTTTGTCCACAAATCGCTTGCAAATAAGCGTAACTAATATTATTAGGTGTCGCGTTGCTCCCACGGTCCCACCGGACGAATAGGCCTGAGTTAGTGCTTTTCAGCAATGTCTAGTTATCTTACAATGTCTTGTCTGTATATCATAGCCTCGTTGCTGTATACTGTATAAATGACCTTGTATAATAAATATATTAGTATAGTATAAGGTATAATTTAAAATATGAAATATATGTTTGTTGTGCTTACTTACAGTACTTAAAAAAACACACACTCAGAAAAGCCAATTCAAATCGAATTATTTAGTCCCCAACCGCTTCGAAAACTTTCTACACAACAAGTTTCATAATCAAGAAAGTATTTTTAAATTAGTGGAAATTACTACTCTGTAATAAATAAATACATTTCCTGTCACAGTCTTTTTTAATTTGAATGACGAACATACAAAGCACGCGGTGCGACTGTGTACAAACGTAGGTATACTGTTGCGTTTGTTTGAAAGACATTTTTGAACAAACCGAACGTCTGACTGAAAAATGTTTGAAATAAAAAATGTAGATCAACTAATTTTCTACAACTTTGCCGCTGGAAGTTTCTTTCTACCCTAAAAATAAAAAAAGTTTACGCTTTATTACTTTTTCTAGTCCCGATTTCAAAAATCGAATTATTTCTTATTGTATAAATTCCAAACATTTATCATACTACAACATATTTATACTGTTAGATTCAGCGTATCACGTAGATTACAAATATATAAGGTTTATTCCATTTCAATAACCCGTGTACTTTGCAGAGAGTTGTAAGTGGAAGCACGCCCAATGCTGGATGGAATCTGCTTTGCGGAGTTCTGACCGAAACTGTGGTCAAGATAACATGACTAGGGTTGACTGTACAAAGTCCCGTCTTAACTTAGGAGGGTAAGTGTGGTGGGATAGGTTCTCTGTCTCACTCGCACTACCCGCCCTACGCGCCATCCTAAATGATTTTATCTATACCGGTATAAGTATTTAGAATGGTGTATTCAATTTAGCCTTTATAGTTTTTAATTTTTGTGTCATATACTTATATTTAGCTTACCAAAGAATACTACTTATCAGAAGCAATGGATACAGAAATGCAAACGAGCCGACAAATGGAATCCTAGTTCTGCCTTCATATTATGTTCAGTGCATTTTAGTGGTGACGATTTTTCCCGACATTTAAAAGCTGAACTTTTAGGGTACGCTCCTAAAGGCCGGAGATTAAAACCCGATGCCATTCCAGGCCATTTTAGTCTTTAAAAAAATATAAATTAAAATTTGTTAGATCGTATTTTTATTTATTATTACAAACTAGTCGACCCGCAATGCTTCCCTATTGCTTAATTTAATTTTAAGAGTAGTTATCCGGGTTATCCCACTGACTTAATATATAGATTAAAATGTATTATCATGATTGCATTTTTTTCTTATTTTATTCTGTAAAAAATATTAAATACAATTTTAATGACTGCTTTTTAGTTATATGATTTAAAATGTATTACCAAGATAGCTTTTTATTTTAAATTTTAGTCAGTAAAAATATAAATTAAAATTTGTATGATTATACTTTTGTTATTATTGTAAATTGCAAATTAATGACATAAACATAATGTTTTTGAAAAGGTTAAGATATATTCTTACAATTACAAATGTTGAAATGTGTAACTTAAGTATCATTTTAAAAAACTGCAACCCCAAAAATAGTTTAATACATCTATTTTTAAAAAAATGAGGTGATTTGTACGACGAAACATACATCTTTCATGGTAGCGCGGAGTTTTTGTACTATAATGACGTCACTGGACAGGGAACGGATCGAGGGGTTTGAGTTTGTTTACATGACTATGAGGTAACCTTTTCTATCTAGTGACCTTGGGCTCGAGGTGCTTATACAGGGTGTATCAGGAAGAAACGGAAAGAATTGCAGGACGTGTTCTACTGGTGAAAATAATGAAAAAAGTTCATATACACATAGGTCCGCAAACGCTTCGTTTTCCAGATATCCGCCATTTTGTTTTTGTACAAAATAATTCATATCTAGAGAACGGTTTGACTGATTGAGTTCAAACTTGGCATGAAGTTTAACCTAACAGTAATATACCTCAAGAAAAATAAACGATTAAACCCAATCATGAGTTTCAAAATGGCGGCTGTTTGAAAATTTCAAGCCTAATTTACTCCAAAACCGTTCATTTTAACGAAAATTGTCAAGACATCTTTTTTGTAGCCCTTTTGATTTCCTATCGGATAGTGTAACTGTCAAAACAATCAGATGAAGGATAACAGTTAAGTTATGTGTACTAATTGGTTTGTTCAACCCGGCATCCTATACCAACACAGTAAATTACTACAATATTGTATGGACATTTTGTTGTCATTACCTTTTAACTTAGCTATTATCTTTCATCCGATTGTTTTGACAGTTAGACCATCCGATAGGGAATCAAAAGGGCTACAAAAAAGGTGTCTTGACATTTTTGGTTAAAATGTACAGTTTTGGAGTAATTTAGGTTTGAAATTTTCAAACCGCCGCCATTTTGAAACGCATGATTGGATTTAATCGTTTATTTTTCTTGCGGTATATCACTGTTAGGTTAAACTTCATACCAAGTTTGAACTCAATCAGTCAAACCGTTCTCTAGATATGAATTATTTTGTACAAAAAACAAAATGGCGGATATCTGGAAAACGAAGCGTTTGAGGACCTATGTTTATATGAACTTTTTTCATTATTTTCACCAGTAGAACACGTCCTGCATTTCTTTCCGTTTCTTCCTGATACACCCTGTATCTATATCCATGGTCCGCATCCTTTTCGGTTTAGGAATACCAGAAGGACCTCTAGTGAGAAGAAAATCCCATATCACATACCAATATTCCCTAATCCATAGTTCTCAAAAAATCAAATATAAATCCTACTTTCTGTAACTAATGAGACTTACAATACATATTATTAACACATAGGAATTAAAACACACAGTAGTGACACTTTCCTACTAACAAAAAAAAAATGTTTTTTAACCTACTTCAAAAAAAGGAGGAGGTTCTCAATTCGACCTGTTTATATGCTTTTTTTATGTTTGTCCAGCGATTACTCTGAAACTAATGAACCGATTTCGATAAAAAAAATTTTAAATGAAAGAGGATCATGCTATGGTGGTCCCACTCCAGTTTTTTAAAAATCGGCCCAGAACTTAGGTAGTATTTGTCAATAAAATACGTCATTTTGGCGGAAAATTTGAATTTGCAATTAGAATCTAAATAAAGCTGAAATACCACTGACTGACACACTCATCACAGTATCTCGAAAACCATACTTCCTAGGAATGTGAAATTCGGTACACATATTGCTCATAGGCTATAGAGGCGCCCTAAGAAAGGATTTTAAAATATTTCGCGTTTAAGGGTTGAAACAACCCCTAAAACCATAAATATTGTTTGTTTTATATCTCAGAAACCATGTGGACTAGGGATGTAGAATTTGGTACACATATTGCTCATAGGCCTTACATTTGCACTAAGAAAGAATTTTTGAATATTTAGCGTTTAATGGTTGAAACAACCCCTAAAACCATAAATATTGTTTGTTTTAAATCTCAAAAACCATACGGCTTAGGAACGTGGAATTTGGTACGCAAATTTTATTACTCATAGGTGCTAGAGGCGCAGTAAGAAAGGCTTTTAAAATATTTCGCGTTTAAGGGTTGAAACAACCCCTGAAACCATCAATATTGTTTGTTTTATATCTCAAAAACCATATGGCCTAGGAACGTCGAATTTGATACACATATTGTTCACAGGCCTTAGATTTGCACTAAGAAAGAATTTTTAAATATTTAGCGTTTAAGGGTCGAAACAACCCCTAAAACCATAAATATTGTTTGTTTCATATCTCAAAAACCATATGGCCTAGGATCGTAGAATTTGGTACACAAATTTTATTACTCATAGGTGCTAGAGGCACACTAAGAAAGGATTTTAAAATATTTCGCGTTTAAGGGTTGAAACAACCCCTGAAACCATAAATATTGTTTGTTTTATATCTCAAAAACCATATGGCCTAGGAATGTGGAATTTAGTACACATATTGCTCACATGCCTTATATTTGCACTAAGAAAGAATTTCTCAATATTTAGCGTTTAAGGGTCAAAATAACCCCTAAAACCATAAATATTGTTTGTTTTATATCTCAAAAACCATATGGCCTAGAAACGTGGAATTTGGTACATCGAAGCTGCTGTGCCCGGCTTCAGTCAGGTAAATAAGGAAAACTTATTATAGCTGTCGTACCTGGCTTCGGTCATGTAAATAAGGAACAGATATTTATATTTGTCGTACCAATTTTGTTTTATAGCTGCTGTACCCGTCTTCGGTCAGGTAAATAAGGAAAACTTATTACAGCTGTCGTACCCGGTTTCGGTCGTGTAAATAAGGAACAGGTGGTTATATTTGACATACATAAATTAAATAATTTATAGATGTCGTACAATACTTAGTTTAGGTAAATAAGTGAATCTTTTTTATAGCTGCCGTAATAGGATTCGGTCAAGTAAATAAGAAACACTTTTATTTTTAGCTGTGTACCAGGCTTAGTTCAGGTAAATAAGTAAAACTTTTTATAGCTGTCGTGCCCGACTTCGGTCAGTTAAATAAGGAAAACTTATTACAGCTGTCACAGCCGGCTTCGGCCATGTAAATAAGGAACAGATGCTTATATTTTTGTCATACCAAATTTTGTATTGCTGTTGTACCCGTCTTCGGTCATTTAAATAAGAGAAACTTGTTTTTCTGTCATACCCATCCTTCATGTAAATAAGTAAAAAAAAATATAAATGTCGTACAAGACTTAGTTCAGGTAAGTAAGTGAAACATTTTTATACCAGTCTTTATAGCTTTTTAGCTGTTTTTTATAACTTTTTTAACACAATAATAAAAACATAATTTTAAAAAAAACGTACTACTTAAATCGCATTATACAGTAAATACAAATACAAACACCTTTTAGGAAAAATGTTTTCTTTAATCTGCACATCGCTCTGAAACAGTTCAGTATTTATGTTGTAAATTATTAACTAAATTAATCTCGGCCTACACGAAATCCAGAGCGCCAACGCGATATCCACGATACTCGACAACTCAATTTAGCATTAGAAATATAAGAATATTATAAAGTCCCATGTGAAAAAAGAAAATTGATAAAAGAAAATCTGGCCTCTAGGAACTATAATATGTTTACCATTTATCACAAAAGGCCTGAAACACAAAACAAAACCATTAAAGAAATAACTAAAGAAACAAGTGACATACACGACACTGGATAAGAAAATCAACATTAGGCCTACAACCCAACCGATTCGACACGAATAAAACATGAAAGTAAATTATCCAAAATATTGATACATCTTGTGGGCTGCAGAACTAAATTGTCTTTCAAACGTACATTTCACAATTTTAATAAAAATTCATTTATTTAAACGCGAAGCATGTAAAGAGGACGGATCTACGAAATTTCGCTAATTCAACGACACACGAAAATAGCCCCGCCTCCAGCATACTTCTGATTGGCCGACAACATTACGAGCCGCTACATTCAAATTAATAATTGAGGCATAAAATAAGAGTTTGTTTCTTAAAAAATAATTTAAAACTAAAGTATAATTAGATAGAATAAAATAAAATATACAACAACAAAAAATAATAATAATGTAAGTATCATATCATAAACCATGTTCAATCATCAGATATTGTATCCATTTTAAACATATGTAAAATCAGCTGGGACAGAGATTTTGGTGACGAGATTTTTTTATGTGAACCCCGTAGAGAACAATGGTCTAAAAAAAAGTACAATTTAATTTGAGTGCAGAAATAACCATTGAACAGTATCGACGTACATATTTTGTGCCGAATATCTATGCTATATCTTGCAGGGAAATACCAAAACAGTAAAAAATCCTTATGAGAATCAAGACAACAAATTTGGGTGAGATAAAACAATTTTAATACAAACATATCTGACTTTATAACCTTATTCAAAGAAACCAAATTCACATAAAAACCTTTAGGCCTATAGTGAAAATTTTGTGCAACAAACAATTAATATTAAGACTTTCGAACTTTCTTTCTAAAATCATCATCATTATTCTATGTTTTCATTAAATTTAAATAAGTAATAATTATTCTAAGATATATATAATTTATAACTAACCTTAATATTTTAATAAATGTGGATGGATCCGGCCGAAACCCCTAGCCCGAGATCAAATTAATAATTAATTATAACATTAGTAATATCTGAGCAAGCTATATATAATTTATTTGTTTAAAGAGTTTGTAATTATGTGAGAGTCTAATTGAACTTTGTTGTAGAATTGTAAATCCAATTAGCCTACAAATAATAATTCTTAACTGATAATCCCATATAAACTATATGAACACTCAGTGAAGGGATTACAGACAATATTTCAAATATAAATTGTTAATTACAATTATTGAATAATTAAAGATTTTTTATTGTTATTATTTAAAGAAAGTGAGTATTTATTCTTTATGATAAGATATTATAAGAACATATAAATATTTCAAAGAAGGTAAATTAATTGAAATATAAATTATCAAAGGAAATTTTAAAGATTAAACCAATTTATATTATTTAGTATTTCAAAATATTATAAAATCCTTTTCAGCTCTAAAAATCAAAAAATAATAAATTTTTGAAAAAATAAACCAACTTCAAAAAAACAAAAACAACAAAATGCTGAAACTAAAAAGTAAAAAATAATTAGTATATTGAGCAATCGTAATTTATTCAAAGCCGATACAAACAAATTTTTGAAGTCTGTGCCAAATTTACTTAGATTTTAACACTATTTTAGTTCTTATGAATCTGCTACTCCTCAAATTTCATATCCATTTCTTCAATCGTTAAAAGATACAATGATCGCTCAGAAATACGTTTTGTTCTCTTTTTTACCATTTTCCAACAGCTTATCACAGATTCACAAAACAATCACAACCAAATTTATTGAAATTTGGACAGGATATCTGTTGAGTCACTATTAATAAAATATTTCTTAAAGCCAGTTTATTCAAATTTGTATGATTTAGCAAATATTTATGTTGGAAATTTGAGTCAACTAGGTATAAATAAATTACATAAATGCTCACAACGTCGTAAATTCATTTAGGCCTACATTTACACGAATAAAATGAATTCAGAGTTGTGTCACGCATTTAATCAACTAATATAAAAGTGAGTTTACGTCCGTACATGCATGTATACGTATGCGAGTAACATATAATATAACAGATAATTTCACTCATAATCGGTAATACTTAAAACAAACCCAGCATAGATTATACTTTGGGATTATGTTTACAACTCCAATCATTATAATTTCTTGTAAACTTGATTTATTTTTAATAAATTAATAATAAATTTGGCGCCAACTTCAAAGATTTGTTTTTATCGACTTTGAATAAATTACGATTGCTCAATATACTAATTATTTTTTAATTTTTAGTTTCAGCATTTTGCTGTTTTTGTTTTTTTGAAGTTGGTTTATTTTTTTCAAAAATGTATTATCAGTATATAAAGATATATAAAATTAAAAGAACAATCAGTGTTTTGTGTTATAAAAGTGCTAGAAATAGAAAAAAGTACAGTAATATTTTTTATAAAGGCTACATGGAACTCCAAGCCCGCCTATAAAAATAGGCATCAAGAACAAAAAAAAAAAAACAAAACAACTTTTAACTTGTTACAGTGTTGCCAGGTCTTTCGATTTGTCGGAAGATCTTCCGATTTTTCGACAGTAGTTGTCGGTAAAACGGATTTTTTTAGATATCTTCCGATTTTTTCCTCATGCTTAAAAACATAATTGCTAAGCAATTTGATAGTTGCACTTTACAGAAATCAGTTGTGTTCAATTTTCACAATGACCTATCCCATCAAACAACTTAGTTTTTGTTTTAGCATTGTTTGCCATGCGATTTGCATGCTAAGTAATTCATGAATAATGTTCTTCGTAATCCTAGACTCTCCTTATGTCATAGTCATATTGTTCCCGAGTCATAATGCAGAAGTAGAAAGTGTTAGGGGCTAAATACTACTAAATAGTTATACATAATTTACACTATTGTTTTGTAGACTTAGTTTTAAGTATAGTGTATTATTTATTCTATACATTATTTTATATTACATATTATTTTCTTCGGACATTTCCTACAATCTTTCAACTTTTTGGGTCCAACTTCCGATTTTATTTTTTTGCACCTGGCATCACTGCTTGTACTTGTAGCAAGAGATCTATGAATTAAAACCGCAATCTTTATTCTTCATTTCTTCATTCAAATGTTTTATTGAAAATACTGTAATAGAAAGTGTATATTTTTCATAATTAGAAGTTCGGGAAATCTTCATCATGGCGTAAGTATTACGAAGAACAAATTTTTAATGTAGATTTGCAAAATGGTGTCAATTTCTAACTCAGCAGCGTTTATTGTTTTAATAATGTTAACTTCACTAATAAGCCGTGTTTGTAGTCCTATAGTTAACAAAACGTGGCGTAAGTTTACTATTCGACCCTAGCCTAATATTTTTGCAGACAACGACGTTGTTTTACAATCTACTGTTAAATGTTGAATAGGCCTACAGGTAAACATACTATGACTAAATACCTGTTGCCATAGGTTAGCCTAGGGTCGAATAGTAATCTTGTGCAATGTCATTAACAATTTTGGCTTGTTTCAAAAATTTTGTCACCTATAAGTTGTGATATAATAATGTTAGCAAAGTTTCTGTTGGCAGCAATTTTACTTTATACAGGCCTACGGGTAACAATGTTTTTTGCATTGTTGTTAATTTGCATTTACACTACCAAACGACTGGGTTGCAGACTAAAAAAAAAGGTATTTGTTTACTTTAACTTGTCAATCAAAACTACTATAAATACACAAACCTGAACTTTTTTCTTAATAAATATAGTATTTATACACTTCACTGATGCCGGGAAACCAATATTTAACCATCTTCAACACGTACAACATTAAAAACTTTCAAATCAAAAGTTCGTTATGGAAATTTACATTGTAAAGTGCCGACATGTTTTTCTCACCGTTCTCCCAGCGTTGCCGGATTGTTCTTGTTCTTTTTTGTGTAGAAACGAACAGTTTAGGCAACTCAACTAAGTAAACATACTGTGACTAAATAGTATAGGCTAGTACCTTCAGGTTTTTTTTAATTCTAACTAGCTGACCCGTACGGCGTTGCCCGTGGTTGTTAGTATTTTCAGTCTTTTTGACGTAATTGTATTCTTTTTAAGTGTTCGTTGAATACCCGTGCGTATCCTACTGTGGTCATGAAAAAAAAGGCTACGCTATTTAAGAAAGCACTGAAAATTGTATTCCTGTAAACTACTATCTAACATGAAAAAGCTTTAAATATATCGTTTTAATTTATAGTTTTTACTAATTTTGACTTTCACTTAATTTCATTGACAATGCTGCCAGCACCTACAGCCTAAAAGGAAGCTAAGTACCAAATTTCATTCCAATTCGTACTTATAGGGATTTTTAGTAACTTTGACCCCCCCCCAAACCGCCCTAAAATTTCGAATTTCTTTTAACCCTTTCTTAGCGAGGGTTTAAATTAGCTGGGGGTCGTAGAAAAGATATTTGAATCACTTTGTAACATCCGCGTTAATTTAGGATGTAACAAACTGGTTCAAATAGAGTTTGTAGGCTACTTTTAAATGTATAGGCCTAATTAATTAGTATAAGATATTGTTTAGTATTTAAATATACAATTATATATCAAAATAAAGCTACGAATGTGATATTTTGATGGCATTTAGTTTAATTCAGATTGTTTGTTTAGTTTTCAATATACTGTAATATGTTTAAACTTGTGTATGTTTATGGTTATGCATGGTGTCAAATAATTTGTTTATTATTATTATTATTGATAGCGAAAATATGTTTATTAAAAAATTCATAGTTATGATATATTTTATATAAACAATATTTTAAACAGCATATCTCTAAGTAGGCCTATATAGATATTTAATAACCGATGTTTGAGTTGAATTATAATTCTGTAAGCATTTTTCGTTGATTTTTCCTTGTGTTTGTTTATAGTTTTTTAATCTAACCTTAAAAAGCTGTTAGTTTTGAAGAGTATTAAAGTGATTATAAATTTGCTAAGTAATGTTGCTATGGTAATGATTGTAAACAAACATAACGTGTTGCTAAGCTTTTTATACGAACAGCTGTTTTTGTAAGCTATGGTTTTGAGTTGATACAGTAAAGGCTGTTGAGTTTCTTCCAAATTTGAAACTTTTTGGGAAACTTTTCAAATTTTTCTTAACGTATAAACCTTCTATGAACTACTGCAAACATTTTAAGACCAAAATTAGCCAAATCGGTCCAGCCGTTCTCGAGTTTTAGCGAGACTAACGAACAGCAATTCATTTTTATATATATAGATTATATAATGTGATAATAATGACGAAATATTATAATCATACTGTTATCGGCAACATACTGTGACTACATAGTATAGGTTAGTACCTTCAGGTTTTTTTTTTATTCTAATTATATAATGTGATAATAATGACGAAATAAGTATTATAATCATACTGTTATCGGCAACATACTGTGACTAAATAGTATAGGTTAGTACGGTACCTTCAAGTTTTTTTTTATACGCTCGGCTAATTAATTACGGGTACAGAACCAATTGAGATTCTGACCAGCGGTCAGCTGTTTAGTAGTACACAGGTTTCAAATAGAGATTTATACACACCTTATTCAGTAGGCCTACAATAACCTATTGTTCCATTTGGCAACGTTGATGAAATTCCATTTTAAATACGCAGTTATACTGTAGTTTCTATTGTTCGATGTTATTGTTTTCGTAATTTACATTTTATTACGTTATTTTCAAATTTTCTTGCTTTGTGGATACTTTTGGGATTAATATAGTTTAGTTTATTTAATTCTTACGTGTTTGGTGTATGTGAAGTAATTTATTTTGTTATAATTACGTGAAATATTGCGGAAAAGTCGAAACTTTATGTATATAATTTCAACTTTTATTTCTTTCATAACTCCTACAAATATTATTTCCCGGGAAAATTTTTGTTGTTTTTACAATCAGTTAGATGTGTTCTTTCATATTATATATCAAATTCCCTTAGAAATCAATTTGACAAGTTAAAGTAAATTTGTACCAAAAAAAACTTAAAACTAATTTATAGTCTTCAGTCATTTGTAGTAGGCCTAGCCTATGTTCCAGTGCCTATGTTTCCAGTTTGTAAATATAGCCTGATAAGTTGGTAGCACTTCTTACTTTCATACAAAATAGGTCTTCAGCTGATGCTGTTTTAACAAATAATAGTATTCTAAAAGTTTGCCAACAAATGTTTATCGTAAAAATGTTTATAACACCTGGCCTAGTGTAAATGTGGCCTAACTCTGGCGAAAGTTTACATTCAGACCCTTTGCCATATTGGGTCAGAGGTGCCAACATGTATGCAATAAGATGCTTTAATATGTAGGCCTTGAATTGTAATGTTCAATTCTATTTCGGTAATTCTTCGGTATAGTGGCCTCAACTACAAACTTTTTCATATGAACACACAGTCATCTTAAGGGTATTTATATAGTTTACCTTGTCAAACGAAACTACTATAAACACACAAACCTGAACTTTTTTCTTAATAAATATAGTATTTATACACTTCACTGATACCGGGAAACCAATATTTAACCATATTCAACATTTACAACATTAAAAACTTTCAAATCAAAAGTTCCTTATGGAGAATTACATTGTAAAGTGCCGACATGTTTTTCTTACCGACCTGACAGCGTTGCCGGATTGTTCTTGTTCTTTTTTGTGTAGAAACGAACAGTTTAGGCAACTCATTCTAATTATAAATAGTGTGATAATAAGACGAAATATTATAATCATACTGTTATCGGCAAAATACTGTGATTAAACAGTTTAGGTAAGTCCTCTAGTTTTTTTAAAATTTTAATTATATAAAGTGATAATACGACGAAATATTATAATTATACAAATATTATAATCATACTGTTATCGGAAAAATACTGTGATTAAACAGTTTAGGTAAGTTCTCTAGTTTTTTTTTTATTTTAATTATATAAAGTGATAATACTACGAAATATTATAATTATACAATATTATAATCATACTGTTATCGGAAAAATACTGTGATTAAACAGTTTAGGTAAGTTCTCTAGTTTTTTTTTAATTTTAATTATATAAAGTGATAATACGACGAAATATTATAATTATACAAATATTATAATCATACTGTTATCGGAAAAATACTGTGATTAAACAGTTGAGGTAAGTTCTCTAGTTTTTTTTAAATTTTAATTATATAAAGTGATAATACGACGAAATATTATAATTATACAATATTATAATCATACTGTTATCGGAAAAATACTGTGATTAAACAGTTTAGGTAAGTCCTCTAGTTTTTTTTTTTATTTTAATTATATAAAGTGATAATACGACGAAATATTATAATTATACAAATATTATAATCATACTGTTATCGGCAAAATACTGTGATTAAACAGTTTAGGTAAGTCCTCTAGTTTTTTTTTTATTCTAATTATATAAAGTGATAATACGACGAAATATTATTTCTCAAATGAGGCAACCTTTACTATCTAGTTACCTTGATTTATACACACCTTAATTAGTACAATAACCTATTGTTCGATTTGGCAACGTTGATTTATTTCCATTTTAAATACGCTGTTAAACGGTACTTTCTATTGTTCGATGCATTTGTTTACGTAATTATGTTTGTTACATTATTTTCACATTTTCTTGCTTCGTGGATACTTTTGGGGTTTATTTTGGTTAGTTTATTTAATTCTTACATGTTTGGTGTATGTGAAGTGATTTATTTTGTTATAATTACGTCAAATATCGCGGAAAAGTCGAAACTTAACCTATACAATTTTAAGTTTTATTTCTTTCATAACTCCTACAAATATTATTTCCCGGGAAAATTTTTGTTGTTTCTACAATCAGTTAGATGTGTTCTTTCATGTTATATCAAATTCCCTTAGAAATCGTTTGACAAGGTAAACTGCATTTTTACCAACTTAAGTGCTGAATTAGTGTTATTTGATAAGAATTGAAGGTCGGAAAGCAAGAATAATAAAAAAAACCTAAAAGGTTCTACCCTATATAGTATTTCGTCACAGTATGTTTACCTGTATTCAACATTTAACAGTAGAATTACTTTATGTTATGCCGCTCGTACATCAACACAGTTGACTTTCCGACCTTCAATTCTGATCAAATAACACTAATTCAGCACTTAAGTTGACTGTGTGTTCATATGAAAAAGTTTATAGTTGAGGCCACTATACCGAAGAATTAGTTGAGGCAACTATAGGCCTACCGAAAAATTACCTCTATTTCTAATTGTCTTAAATAAATGAACAGAAAATATAATTACAAAATTATAATTTAATTAATTGTCAACATAAAATAAAACACTTAAACTCAATTCACAACTTATTTAACTAAGGAAATATTAGACGTATCTTTTCAATTACATCGGACTGCACATGCAAACACAAATAAACATGATTGCCGGACTCTGCTATTCCTACACTTAACATTACTTAATAAAATACATATATATACAGTAGAGTCCTACTATTCCAAACTAATTGGGACTGAACATTGTTCGGTTTAGCGCAAATTCGGAATAGGCGGTTTTAAAAAATAATATCAACTTATTGACTTGTTAAGGGCATAAATTAAGTGCGGGGACATCTGCTAGTGTCAGCTCTATACAGTGCTGATCTGCTCGTGAAAGCTCAAAATGAACTCATCACAAGTAAATGCTCCTCGCCTTACGCTACGTCGAATAACACACCTCTGATGTTATGTTCATGCGGCTATGGCAGAAAATTGCATCCTCAAGTTGATTGAAGAGGCCTGCTCTTCATCAGAAAAAATCTCTGACTTTATTTCTTTAAATGTGTGTACAGAATTGTATAAAAGTAGCCGACATGTACTGTAAGTAACCAGCTTTCATTGAAATTTGGTGTCAGGCATTGTCATCAAGCTTAGGCTCTATCTATGTCTCTATTTAACTTCTGGTAATAGTATAGGGTACAAAGACTGGGTCAAATTCAAATTTTATGATATTTTAGTTAATACAATATATTTAAGAAGTTGAACTAACTAAAAAACAAAAACCTGTGTTGGAAATGTTATATATTGTAGATATATCATATGTTTATTGCATCATATATTTATACTCTAGACAATAGTCATATGTAAATAACTATTCAGCAATAGTTTTAGTACATTGTTATGTTCAAGTTCTGTTCTATATAGCCGAGATTAATAAAAAATGTGTTATAACAATATCTTGTTATAGTTAGGTAAACAATTCAAGACACAATAGTTTTGGCGACGAGGATATCAATTTAGAAATTAATAGGAAAAACATGAAGAATGTTATAATTATCACATGGTAAATATGTAATATGCAATTAACCAAATTAAGCCAGAAGATTTAAGCTAGTTAGGCTAAGATTAGCAACATTTTTAAACCTTCAGGTCAAACCATATTAACAGTTACAAATTTTAAATACTAATTCAAACTACAGTAGAGCGTCGATAATCCGAACGTCAAAAATCCGAACGCGTTCTGAGGCAGCTCCTGCAAAAAATTCGTTTTCTTTTTCGCAAATAAACACTTCTTAATATTTGCTCTCACACGCCCTCACAACAGACTGGCTGTCAGTATTTTCACTGTCATGCTAATAAGCTGCTTTAGCGCTAGCAATAAACGTACAGAAAGTTCATTCATTTCTCTTTGTGTAATCATTATAACAGTGTGTCGTCGTACATACAGTATTTTTAACCGACTTCAAAAAAAGGAGGAGGTTCTCAATTCGACCTGTTAATATGCTTTTTTTTTATGTTTGTCCAGCGATTACTCCGAAACTAATGAACCGATTTCGATAAAAAAAATTTTAATGAAAAAGGATCATCCTCCGGTGGTCCCACTCCAGTTTTTTAAAAATCGGCCCAGAACTTAGGTAGTATTTGTCAATAAAGTACGTCATTTTGGCGGAAAATTTGAATTTGCAATTAGAATCTATATAAAGCTGAAATACCACTTAATGACACACTCATCACAGTATCTCGAAAACCATACCTCCTAGGAATGTGAAATTCGGTACACATATTGCTCATAGGCTCTAGAGGTGCCCTAAGAAAGGATTTTAAAATATTTCGCGTTTAAGGGTTGAAACTACCCCTAAAACCATAAATATTGTTTTTTTTTATATCTCAAAAACCATATGGCCTAGGAATGTGGAATTTAGTACACGTATTGCTCACAGGCCTTATATTTGCACTAAGAAAGAATTTTTAAATATTTAGCGTTTAAGGGTCGAAACAACCCCTAAAACCATAAATATTGTTTGTTTTATATCTCAAAAACCATACGGACTAGGAACGTGGAATTTGGTACACAAATTGTATTACTCATAGGTGCTAGAGGTGCAGTAAGACAGGATTTTAAAATATTTCGCGTTTAAGGGTTGAAACAACCCCTGAAACCATCAATATTGTTTGTTTTATATCTCAAAAACCATACGGCCTAGGAACGTTGAATTTACTACACATATTGCTCATAGGCCTTAGATTTGAACTTAAAAAGAATTTTGAAATATTTCGCTCTTAAGGGTTGAAACAACTCCTAAAACCATACATATTGTTTGTTTTATATCTCAAAACCATATGGCCTAGGAATGTCGAATTTACTACACATATTGCTCATAGGCCTTAGATTTAAACTAAGAAATAATTTTGAAATATTTTGTGGTTAAGGGTTGAAACAACCCCTGAAACCATCAATATTGTTTGTTTTATATCTCAAAAACCATATGGCCTAGGAACATCGAATTTGGTACACATAGCCTATTGCTCATAGGCATTATAGCTGTCATACCAGGATTCGGTCAGGTTAACAAGGAACACATTTGTTTAGCTGTCGTACCAGGCTAGTTCAGGTAAATAAGTAAAACTTTTTAAAGCTGTTGTGCCCGGCTTCATCAGGTAAATAAGGAAAACTTATTATAGCTGTCGTACCCGGCTTCGGTCATGTAAATAAGGAACAGATATTTATATTTGTCATACCAATTTTTTTATAGCTGGTATTATAACTGCTTCTTTCAATTGGTCTGGGAATACACCATTACTGAAACTTAAATTACATAAATATGTTAACACTGTAAGAATTTTAAATTTTATATGTTTAATTAATATTGCATTAATTCCATCTAAACCTGGTGTTCTTTTTGGCTTTAAAGATTCAATAACATTCAAAACGTCTTGCTCAAAACTAGGCTACATAGAACAAAAACAACGAACAAAAAACTACGGAACTAATAAAATGACACATCCGTTTAAAAAGAGAGAAACATTTACTTATTTTAACACAAATTTTGTAATTAACAAAAAATTGACTGTGATGTAAAACGAATGAATCTGGTGTTCATTATAATAGTATAATAGCCCAGTCAAGAGAGACCCAAAAACATGGAACTTGGAAAAAATTTGGATAAAGCTGAATTTTTCCGCATCGATAAATTACAAAAGTCCCCAAAAATCCCCATGGAGCTTCCCCCCTACCCCCCTCAAAGAATGAAAATGTCAATAACTGCGGAAACCCCTAAATCTACGGTACTAGACTAATAATCGGATCAAGTTGAATGTTTTTTTGTTGTGTTCGTTATAACATAGGCTACAATAATGGTCCTCTTTATTTTTACGGTAAACCTAATAGTTTTTTTTATAAATAAATGTAAATGCCCGGAAAAACAATTTTTTTACCCTAAAACTATGTATTTTTGCAAATAGACTTTTTGGATGTCACATTACAAGAAAAAACCACGAATAAAAGTAGTAGATTATTTAATTTAATGATGTAAAGGTTTGTATATTTTCGTGCGGGCTGTAGAGGGGGGATTCAGCAATTTTTGGCTGCGATTAAGGGCGGCCAACTGACGGGCGGGCGACTATTAGCCCACTCAATAAATGTTTTCTGTCGGAACTAATTAGTGAAAAGCTGATTTTTCATGGATGTTAGTTGATTATTTAAGGAATATTTTCTGAAAATTCCCCACCCCTCCCCCTCTTGCTACCCCCCTACCCCTTTAAAATTCACTTTTGAAAGACTTCTTTATTTAGTTTATTTTGTCAATATCTAAGAGATAAACAGCGACAGAGTCATATTTATTTCGTTATTGTAAACCTTAAAATATTCTCTATCAAAAATGTTCATAGCGTTTAAGCTATAAATAATTATTTTACGTGTATTTTAAAATTTAATGTTAAAATTTTAACTTTTCTATTACAATAAATACATGTTTACCTATTTTTTATTGATATGAGACAAGTTATAAACAAAATTTCAAATAAAAATTGTAGGGTATTTTGCAGTCTTTAAAGTTATATAAGTTTTATAAATGTTAAGTGCAGCCAGTTGACATAATCGGCCTGACAAAGAGAGACGGTGCATGGCGTACAAGTCCTCACGGGTCGGATCAGTGGTCAATCTGCAGCAAAGGCCTATTGTTTTGAATTTTATAGCTGGTCTAATAATTATGGGTATTACGATGGTAAAATTGACTTAAACGTGTATTTTTTTGTTTTATTTCTTTTCGGTATTTTTTGTTGCACTGATAAACACACAATATGATTTCTTTTAGCCCAGTCAATAAAGAGAACATATAGGCCTTTGTTGGAAGTAATTACTGAAAAGCTGGAATTTTGTTTATACAATAGGTTTAGCGTTCCCAAGGCTCAGTTTTGTTAGTGTTTCCTGTTTTACTTTTTATATAATGTGCTGTTAGAAGTTGAAAAACGAGCCAGGAAGGCAAAAAACGGCCAAAAGAGGACTGGAAGATGTGGAAAAAGTAGAAGAACCCTCCTATGGAGCTGGGCTTTTTTTTAACTAATCAAGTAAGGTTAACAATAGTATTTTACATGGTCTTTGCTTATTTTCTTGTTTTCGAAATTGTGGTTTTTTAGACTTATTGTACACTTTTTTCCACAATTATGAACCGATTTTCATAACTTTTTTTGTGTGTTCCTGATAATCTAAAAAATAAAAATAGGAACCAATTTCCATGAGAAAAAAAACTTTTTGATTTAAATAAATATTGTGTGTTGAAAATAATTATAAAATATTTTGTAAAGTTTGTAAAGTTGTACATAAAACCCATTTTTGCTAAAATTGTTGTTTTTCTTCCTACTATTGTAGATAATGATGTATAAAATTATGTAAAAAAAACTCAAGTTGATAGACTAATATTTGTAAAAGTTATGTGTACCTAAAAATGGCTGTTTTGACATGGACGAGATAGGGACTGCTGTCTTACCTTAAAATTTTAACATTAAATTTAAAAATACACGGAAAATAATTATTTATGGCTTAAACGCTACGAACATTTTTGATAGAGAATATTTTAAGGATTACAATAACGAAATAAATATGACTCTATCGCTGTTTATCTCTTAGATATTGTCAAAATAAACTAAATAAAGAAGTCTTTCAAAAGTGAATTTTAAGGGGGTAGAGGGGAATCTAGAGGGGGAGGGGTGGGGAATTTTCAGAAACTATTCCGTATATAATCAACTAACATACATGAAAAAATCAGCTTTTCACTAATTAGTTCCGACAGAAAACATTTATTGAGTGGGCTAATAGTCGCCCGCCCGTAATCTGCTACCTGGTATTTTACGTTTTGATCGATTTTGGGGGAACCAAGCGAGCTATAAGGTCGCGTAAAAAACTAAAAGTTCAGAATAACATCCTACATTTATATATTTAGAAAAAACTGTAAAAAAACTTCATTCTCGTAGTAAAAATCTTAACAAATAGTTACTTCCGGTCAAAAACGTACTTCCGGCTTTTTTTGGCTAACGACCTCGTCCGAGCGACATAGACAACCAACATGTGTACCAAATTTTGACAAAATCGGACTTAAAATGCGGCCGCTATAGTGCGAACACATATATACATATTAGTATATATTTACATATACATATGATTTTTAATGACTCTCCAAAACGTGTTCTGGGGACCATAATCGGTGCTCATTTGCTACTCCCGACCTTGGGTCTTACCATTAGGGCCACTGCAATAGCTCATTTTTCCTATGGAAATTCGCTAATAAATTGATTTGGTTAAAAACTTGTATGTATATTTTTTATATTTAGTAAATAATGCCGACAATAAATTAATGAAATGTATTAAAGGTTTGCTAAACAAATAATATATAGTAGATGTTATTCTTATTGGGTACAAACTTAAAATTGTATAGGCCCTACATAATTTAATTTTATCTAGATTTTTTTCTACACTACATAAAAAATACGTTTCTATACTTTACATCGTATTTTCACTCATAACAACGGTAATTACCAATAAAAATATAGGCTTTTGTTTGATTGTCTAAATGCATATATTTTATCCTTATCATTTAAAACAATATTTTCGTGAGTTATTAACTTTTATAAGTCTAAGTTCAGAGCCTAAACCTAATGCAACAGCTCAACTAATTGGGAACACCGCACAGGCTAATGTGACCTTGGGTAATGTACAGTGACTAGATAGAGACAGTGTGGCCACATGAAAGCGGCCGCCATGTTTTTCCTAAAAGTAATGTTATCTGCCATAAAGTATAATGTAATTTACTTTCAAAATATTTATAAAACCTTTTGTTTTATTTCATAAAGGCCTCGTAAACAACTTTTTAAATGTTAAAAAGTAGTTAGAAAGCAGATAAGTTGTTTAAAATGAAATAACCTATACAGAATAATGATTTAGCCTACTACCGTAAAATGGGGTGAATAGAAACGAAAATTCCGAAAAAATTCAACATCATGTAATAGGGAGTTAAAGTATTGTAAACAGGGATATTTCTTGGTTATGGGATGAAAATAAGGTAAGTTTTAAGGGAATGTGGTATTGTGTAGTTGGCAATACTGAGATTTGGATTTATTGGTATTACAAAGAAACTTTTGTTTTAGCTGATTTTCATCACTTTCTAAACTTTACATGTAAGTACCATACCCAATCACCTCACATGTTTGAATTGTACTATTTTTTATAACTTGCATACCTATACTCGTTTTTGTGTTTCTAACCATCCTTCAACAATACATTGCCCCAACCATCCTTCAACAATACATTGCCCCAACAGATTCTTTAAGGTAAGACAGCAGTCGAAAATCGGAAAAAAATATTTTTTTTAACCCTTAAATGCATGATTTTTTATTTTTATTTCAAAAAATTATCAAATAATATGTTGAATATAAAATATAAAAATATAAAATTGATATTTAAGTATTTCTTTCCAAAAAACTTGATGTCGTAGGTTGGTTTTAAAAAAAATAATATATATATACAGAAATACTAGAGTAAAATTATGCAAAACATCTCAAGCCTTTAGACCAGGTAACTAGTCATATCCCGTCAGCTTGGAAGCGAGCCAACCACCGTTTGCTTTACTTCCGCCCTCCTACCCTCAAACCACAGATATGAAAAGCTACCTGGTCTCACGAGATTTGAACCCGGGATCTTTTGATCAGAAAGATCCCACGTTACCTCTCGGCTACGAAGGCTTGTATAGAATCCAACGCTCTTAGCTACAAAGCAACCATATTGCTTATCTAGCCCCTAACCACCGTCGTTACACTAACTCCATCTAGGAGCCTTAGGATCAACTAAAATGAAGAATAGAATGTTGGAAAAAAACAGTAAGGCAAAGAACACTGCTAAAAGAAGACTGGAAGTTGTGGAAAAAGAAGAATAACCCTCCTATGGGTTACCTTAATAGAAACAGACGTAAAAAACAATGCCTGTTTCTATTGACCCCGCTCAGTAGGGTGTATAGAAACAGCATATTTTTAATTTTTTATCATTTTACCTTGCCAGAAAAAGAAAATATGAAGCTGTAGGCTTGTAGAGGATGGGAAGACCCATAAATCGAGGTAGGTCTCAATGCTATATCTCTTATAGTACTTTTGAAATTTAAACTCAAAGTTCAAAACTGTTCCTATTCACCCCATTTTACAGTATCCCATTTTTTACTAGATTAAGCCGATAGTTGAGTAGCCTACATACTGGACGTTAATTACAAACTAATAAAGCTATATAAAAACAAGTTGCACTATTATTTTCTTTGTTCAATTCTACGTTAAAAAAAACATTTTGCAGTTCAATTACATTATTTATGCGGTTTATTTGAATAAAAGTCAAGGTTTTGTATTATTTTCAAGGAAAAAAATTTTCAATAATTTGTAGCTATCTGAAAAAGTATTTTACTGGTCATAATGAAATTTTTTAACTAAATTTAATTCTCAACTTATATAACAAATGCACCATAAAGTTTAAACAACAATTTTGTTGCGTAAAATTCCCCAGAGTTAAAGTTTTGTGGCAAGTTAATTATGAAATTTGTTTTTACTGATTTTAGGTTTCAATTCAGTTTGAAAAGCAAAATCTTATAAATGATTTTCTTAAAGCTAAATTTGAAATTTTTCTTAACTTAATGAATAAATTAAAATATCAAAAATTCAAAGTAAAACAAAACTAGAAATAAAACAACGAATAGGCCTAAATCAAAATGCAAAATTATTATCCTGTTGTTAATTAGCCTTTTTTATCAATGAATAAATTTTACAAATTAAATATTTTCAAAGTTACACTTTCTGATTTTTACAATGCATTTATTTCCATCTGATTTTTTTTAAATGAGCGAAGCAATTAAAACTTTCCTAACTAACTCATTTATTTCTATTTCAATTGAAAGCTAATAATAAAATTAATGTCTCTAACAACAATTTAACATCGAAATTACAATTTTTTGATTTTGAGGTTAGGCAATTCAAGATTTTCAAGTTTAAGTTATTCAAAGCCGAAAAACAGGTTTCATTATTAATTTCACTCATTATTTCAATTAGGCCTACTTATTAATGTGATTCTTGCCTTAGATTGTACCTTCACCAAGACTAAAAGAAAGAAAAAATAAAGATGACAATTTAATTTGAAAACTATAAACAAACGTAGGGCTAACACGGACGAAATTATAGGTTTGGGACAAAAACAGTTCTTAAAATTGCGTAATACTAATATTTATTGCATTTATCTTTTCTATTGATAAAAAGGATTAGCCTATGTTATGAACTTTTTAAAATGTTGTAAATAAAAGACTTTTGATATGTACTTACTTCTGAAATATGCGCGCTGAAACGATTCCGTAGAGTGGTGGGATTAGCCTAATCTGCAGTCATTTCCTTATTAATTTGGTGCAATATCACATACTTCAACAGAAATCGCTTTAAAATAACTATTACGTTTATTTTAAAGTAAAAACTAACAAATATCTGTTAAAAAATCGGTAAAATCGCTTTTACAATATGTGAACGTGAATGAATGTAATGTAAACAGATTCGAATTTAGGAAAAACATGGCTGCCGACATCTTGACCAATAGGAAACAAGACCTCACTACAGTGACTTGATAGAGACAGTGTGGCCAACGAGCGCTGGCCGCCATATTGTTTCCAACTCAACACGGGTTTATATTAGCGTATGGACGATTTTTCCCTTTTAACTCCAATTTCCGCTTCAAAATTGTTTTTATGCAATTGGATTAATACATTGTCACAAAAATTGTCAAGTATAAACAATTTTTTTCGATATATTTTCCTCACTAAATGAATGAATACAGAAAATACCGGCTGGCACTTTTTTAGTACTCGTGCACATTATCATTTAAACATCTATATAATATAATTAAATTTAGTGAAGTATATACTATTATTATTTTTCTTCATAAGAAAAGTACAAGCAATATTTCTGTGTAGTTGAATTTTTAACAATTATAAACACAAATGGAACAAAACTACTATGGTACATTTAGCCCATTGAAATGTCAAAAGTTGGCCCTTTGAAAAATACCTTAAGTTTTTTAAATTATAAATCCAAAATTAGAAAATTTAAAAAATCTGTTTTAAAAGAAACAATTAACAAAATATTTTTTCCAAAAATACATTTTTGGGAGAAAAATGTTAAATTTCGGCTAAATTCAAAAGTTTACGTATTAAAAAAATGTATGAATACTTCAAAATGCAAAATTAGGGTTTCTAAACTATATTATAAAGGATACATATGTGCTACCCAAAAATAACTTCAAGTGTAATTTTGTGTGTTGTTTTATATATATTTTGTATTCTAAAAACTAGTAGGCCTATTAGTTTTTCCACGATAACAAAGTTCATAAAAACACAAAATATGTTTCCTACAAGGCATAAAATAAAGCCTAATATATTCTAAATAGGCCTACACAAAAATATAGTAAACACATTATTTAGTAAGTAGGCTACCGTATTGAAAAGAAAAAATATGGCGAGTATAGGCGTATTGTAAATTTTACCTTAAAAGGTTAAAACAAACAAAATATGTTCCAAATAGGCATACAACGAAGACTAATTTATTATAAACAAAAATATATTAGGACTACCACATTATTTTGTAAGTAGGCTATTACAGAAAGAATTAGGTAGGCCTAGTTATAGTTTTCACGCACTCAAGCAATTAATAATAGCCTACAGTGACAAGAGATAAAAGTAGATTATAATGTAATAAACCACTAAATACCAAATAAATCTGAAGAATCTCCTGAGAACCATGATATATAATATAACTTAATTATTGCTAAAATAGTACTCCAGGTAGGCTACTCTTTGCCAGGAAGAAGGTTAATGGGAGGAGTGAAAATAATAAATAAAATCATATACAATGAAAAATAATTGCGTAGGTACAAACTTTATTTTAGGTTTACATCACTATTTACATTTTGTCTTCTTAATACTTATAGGCCTACTTAATACTGTCAAAACCACTAAAAGGGCCAGTTATCTATAGACAGTAATTTCAGTTTTCGCTATGTTAACACTAAATTACAACTGAACTATTTAATAAACTTAATAATTAAATCATAAACTAGGAAAAACCATACAAAAAAGCAAGGAAAACAATGAAATAACAGCAATAATATCACGAAAAGGACTAATTCATATTTAAATAGCATTACAGTAAGCAGAAAAATGGAAACAATATGGCGCAGCCAATAGAAAACAAGACGTCCGTTGACCACACTGTCTCTATCTTGTCACTGTAGACCTCACTTGGCCACACTGTCTCTAATCTAGTCACTGTAGGGTCAAGGTCTCTAGAAAGGAAAGGTTACCTCATTCGGGAAATATCAAAAAAAGTGGAGTGGGGGCTGTGACGTAGTTGTTAGTATACCTAGACAGTGATCAAAGCTATCAAAGCTCTGTCGTTTACGTTTATACGCGTTAAATTAGTGTATATAAAGTGTTTTAGAAGTGTAGGTAGAAGAAATATATTATTTAGGCCTACAATGGATAGAAAATCAATTAATAAACCTAAAGGTGGTTCCATTTGTGCGGTTGCAACTTGCAAATATTATT
>JAGFPH010000208.1:776749-827460 GCA_018207615.1 Philaenus spumarius
CAAAAACCATTTATTATAAGGTAGTAATAAAGATATAATAAATATTTTATTGTGTGGTGAGGGGAAAAGTGCAGGGACAATTAATGAAATAGAGGGGGGAAAAGGGGAAATTTTGATCATGGCGAGGGGAACTTTTCGTCGTAAAGTGGAAACACTGCCTACAGTGCCTACACACACAGTACACAGCCTTTGACTATGGAATCTAAGATACATAATCAATAACACAGCTCAAGTCCTTTAACGGCTCACCCTAACATTACAAGATACCAACATAAATCATAATAGATTGTAACTGGTAACGGGTAACAAGAAGAGCAAGAGAACTACGAATTAAAAGTGCAATCTTTATGCTTCATTCAAATGTTTTATTGAAAATACTGTAATAGAAAGTGTATTTTTCGTAATTAGAAGTTCATAGGGTAAATCTTCAACATGGCGTAAGTATTACGAAGAACAAATTTTTAATGTAGATTTGCAAAATGTTGTCAATTTGTAACTCGGTGGCTTTTTTTTATGTTAACTTAACCAATAAGCCATGTTTGTATAGTTAACAACACGTGGTGTAAGTTGGCGCAAATTTACTATTCGACCCTAGGCTAGCCTATGGCAACATAAATGCAAAAATAATTTTAAAAAATAGCCTAAAGGTTCTAAGGTATTTGTTTACCAATAAAATTCTACTTCTAATATAACTAAAATGAATACTCTCCCTCATCTCACTTCATAACATAGGCTAAAGTTCATTGATCTCAAATGTAAACAAAACATGTAACCGTATCTAGAATAGCTGATAAACCAGCCCAGTTAGGCGTAAGCGTAGAAGCAGAAATAAACCTTTCCAAATAATAAAGTTAACCATGTCATATTAAGATTAAAATACCAAAGCAACTAAATCAATGTAAAATACATGTATCACTGAACTTCTAGGCCTAACTAAACTGAATTATCACGTTAAAACCTATATTTAGATAACGAAATCTAACCAAAGCAGACTTATCCAAATTAACTATTTAACGTTTAGCATAACCACTACACAAAGCACCAATCAAATGCATGATTCACGTATTTATTTAATCATTCTTTAGTTAATTATCCAAGCTCTGATAGAAACATTTTACAATTATAAACTAATGCATTAGACATACAATAACAGTAGCTTACATCAAACACATCGGCCATGTTGTCAAAGTGCAACAGAAGTCAAAAGACATAGAAGTCAAATATCTCTTGATATTTGTAAATGCAAATACGTTTGTTCCCATCACCCGAGCTATTTCGTTATACGCAGTATAGTAAATAATTAGTGAAAAATAATAATATTGGCGTATGCAAATCAAATAATATCACCAATAATTATAATCTAAATATAAATAAAGTGTTACTTTGACTGATTACAACGTTCTGGGAAGCCATTATAAGTTACCACAGTAACGAGAATCTAAGAAGTCACGTGGGAGGCTACAACCAATCCCAAAGCAAGACTAGCCTATGTAAATTTCCCATGATTCAAGCGGCGGGTGTTTTTCAACCAAAAAGGACGCCAACAAGAGTTCAGAACGGCCTACAAGAACGTTAAGAAGCCAACGCATCCCTGCGTTTATAAAAGTGATGCTAATTAAAAAAAGTGTTTTTAAACTTAAAAAAATCCAGTAGGCTAGTAGGCCCTAAATTTAGTGATTTTAAAAAGCAGAAATTGGTATCTTCTGCTATAAACAATATTGTAATAGGCCTACAGTGAACTTTCTAAAACTATAAGAAACTTAAAAAGACCATTTCTTTTAAATTCAAAGCCAAAATATACACACTTTAGAACTTTCAATACCCATTCATAAATTCATGAATGCGTTTATGGTTAGTTTGTTCATGACAAGCTGAGTGCCTGCCCTGAGATATTAATGATATATTAATAAGAAAATATTTCAAATCTTTTTAATCATTTTAAATACAAGGTTAATTTATATTACCTGTTTTTTCCGTCAAGTGATCCACTAGTATTAAAAACACTACCGCGGTTTCGGACGTATTCAATTGTCTATCTTCTGGTGTAAAAGTCGCTCACATGAGGTCGTCAAACATTAAAAAACTGTTACAACACATACACAAAAATACAACAAACAACGCACAACATTTAGTTCGTAGTTGCCCGCACAGGTACTGTGTTAGGACTCAAAAAACAGGTAATATACGGGTACTGGGGTAGTGGATCACTTGATAAAAAAAAACAGGTAATATAAATTAACCTTGTATTAAGATAGTGATTCGGGGACCTTATCCACAATGACATTTTAAATAGCCTATAAACTTTAAATATCAAATCTTGCGTGCTACATGTAAGCTAGACCGAGGTACATTTAATAATTTTTTTTAATGAAAGAGAATCAAAGACTAATAACATTACTCAATTGAGTCATACAATTATTCTGTAACTATTCAATCCATTTATCTGTTTATGTGTTAATAAATTTTATTTGTGTCATTATAAATCTATTTGAATCTATTGATTTATTTAGGCCTATATAGCAAGTAGAGTGTGAAGTAATATCAAATTATCCTTTGAATTTAATTAATTATATCAAAATACAATTAATAAAATCTAATAGACAAAAAAGATATTTATTATAGCCTAGCTTGTCAATCGAAACTACTATAAATACACAAACCTTAACTTTTTTCTTTATAAATATAGTATTTATACATTTCACTGATACCGGGAAAGCAATATTTAACCATCTTCAACACGTACAATATTAAAAACTTTCAAATCAATTGTTCCTTATGGGAGAATTTACATTGTAAAGAGCTGGCATGTTTTTCTCGGCGTTCTCCCAGCGTTGCCGGATTTGTCTTGTTCTTTTTTGTGTAGAAACAAACAGTTTAGCCAACTCAAGTAGAAAGTTGTACACATACGTTTTTAAAGTACAAACCTACTGTGACTAAATGCTATAGGGTAGAACCTTTTACATGTAGGTTGTTTTAAAAAAATTTTAATTATATAAAGTGATAATAACAAAATATAATCATACTGTTATCGGCCAGATTAAGGAAAAAGTAAACATACTGTGACTAAATACTATAGGTTAGAACCTCTTAGGTTTTTTTTCCTTTTAATTAGGTTATATAATGTGATAATAACGAAATATAATCATACTATTATCGGCGTGATTAAGTAAAAAGCAAACATACTGTGACTAAATAGTACAGGTTAGAACCTTTTAGGTTTTTTTTTCTCTTTTAATTACTGTATATAATGTGACTAACTGAAAACCATTGCTTCGCTACAGGGAATTTTTTTTTTTGCTACGTCAAATTATCATTATGATTCATAATTAATTTTAATACTTTTCTCTCATTTTCTTTCATCTAATATTTCACGAAAATGAATTATAACATGTATTTTCAATTAGTTTGGTACTTATTGTTTACTGGTTGCCCATAAATCGTCACTTTTGTGTGTGGAATAAATTAAATCAATAAAAAAATAACAAATTTAGAGTAAAGAGCGTCTTCTTTTTCAACCACTAAATCTACAGACTGGTAAATCAAAGTCTTAGCTAGATGTTTACAGATCACCCACATACGTCTTGAATATGCAAATGCATAGATCGGGTTAGTTTTGATCAGCTTACATTCAAAATATTTTCATAAAATTATAAGTGCCAAATTTCAGCTCTCTAGCTTTAAGGGAATAATATCAATTAATATTTATTGTTTTTAGGGGTTGTTATTAGGCTACTTTTTCAATCCTTAGCAGCACGTAACAAAATGTAAAACTGGTTTATTTTTTATATGTATCTTGTAAGAAATAAATGTACAAAATTTCAGCTCTCTAGCTTCAAGGAAAGTATAAAAATAAAATAAATATTTATTATTTTTAGGGGTTGATATCACATCTTCACCTCTATAGCAGTACATAACAAAATGTAAAACTCATTTACTTTATACTATATCTGTTTTGTAAGAAATAAATGTGCAAAATTTCAGCTTTAAGGAAAGTAAAAAAACAACATTTATTGTTTTAGGGGATGTTTCAACCCTTAAAGGCTAAATATTTTAAAATCCTATCTTAGTGCGCCTCTAGTGCCTATGAGCAATATGTGTACCAAAATTCACGTTCCTTGGCAGTATTAAATTAATATTTACAGTTATAGGGGTTGTTATTAAATGTTCACCTCTTAGCAGAACGTGATTAAATGTAAAACTGGTTTATTTTTTTTATATGTATCTTTTGTAAGAAATAAATGTACAAAATTTCAGTTTTCTATCTTTAAGGAAAGTACCATATAACAAACACTATTTATTGTTTAGGAGTTGTTTCAACCATTAAATAAAAAATATTTAAAAATGTTTTTTTTGGCGCTCCTCTAACACCTATAAGCAACATGTGTACCAAATTTCACGTTCCTAGGCGGTATGGTGTTAGACATATGTAATAAACAATATTTATTGTTTTAGGGGTTGTTTAAAAAAAACTGGTTTATTTTTTTATATGTATCTTGTAAGAAATAAATGTAAAAAATTTCAGCCTTCTAGCTTTAAGGAAAGTATAACAAACAATATTTATTGTTTTAGGGGTTGTTTCAACCCTTAAAGGAAAAGTATTTTAAAATTCTTTCTTAGTTCGACTCTAGCTCCTATGAGCAATATGCGTACCAAATTTCACGTTCCTAGGCGGTATTCAATTAATATTTATAGTTTTAGGGGTTGTTATTACATTTTCACCCTTTAGCAGAACGTCACAAAATTTAAAACAGGTTTACTTTTTATATGTATCGTGTAAGAAATAAATGTAAAAAATTTTAGTTTCTAGCTTTAAAGAAATTATAACAAACAATACTTTTAGGGGATGTTTCAACCCTTAAATTTTAAATACTATAAAATTAAACTATTCATACTAACGACCGTTGGTTCTTGGTGAAATTCCATTATAAATAAATAAATGAAAACTTGTACTATTTCACAAAGCTTTATTGAGCCGTGTCGACCTAGGTTTCGCCAGCTACGGCATTATCAAAGGCAACTTAAAGACTAAAGGAACAAGAAAAAATCCAACACACAGCATTTGGGTACAGGTAGGCCAAAATACCGTTAGGTTAGGGATGGGGGAGGAATCGAACTGGTCAATAACAACGGTTGTAGAAGTGGCGAATTGCTTAAATCTATTTGTTCGTTTAAAACTAAACTTACGTCCTTATTAATTAACCTCTTAATTTCTAACATTTCCAAAGCATCTAACTTATTACCCTTACAATTAACATGAAGTACATCAAAATCTGTATTTAAATTAAAGTCTAAAATGTCATGATGTGTTTTTAAATGGTTAGAAAAACTAGAGTCATCATAGTTTAATCGCCAACTTCTATTATGTTCGCTTAATCTAGTTTTAAAACTACGACCTGTTTGCCCTACATAAGCTGCATTACAAATTTTGCAACTTAATTTGTACACTCCACTTTTTGAAAATTTACTAATTTTGTCTTTGGAATTATTTAACATATTTCCCAAACATTTATTATTGTAATAGGCAGGTCTACAATGCTTTCTCTTTTCTAATAATTTACCTACGGTAACACTAACTTTACCGATGTAATTGATTCTACGCCATTTATCTGTAGTTTCATTTTTACCATTATTATTAGGGAATATAAGTTTTTTAACATTCTTTTTTAATTTGTTTTTTAACATTTTTTCAATTAATTGACCATTACCATTTTTTCTTGTTCCTTTAGTCTTTAAGTTGCCTTCGATAATGCCGTAGCTGGCGAAACCTAGGTCGGCACGGCTCAATAAAGCTTTGTGAAATAGTACAACAAGTTTTCATTTATTTATTTACTATAAAATTCTTAGTGCGCGTCTAGATCCTTTGAGCAATATGCGTCCCAAATTTCACGTTCCTAGGAGGTAGGACTTTTGAGATATATAACAAATATGTTTATTGTTTTAGGGGTTGTTTCAACCCTTATAGGCCAATCATTTAAAAATTCTTTCTTAGTTCACCTCTTGCTCCTGTGGCAAATACATTCCACCAAATTTCACATTCCTAGCAGGTAAGGTTTTTGAGATATATAACAAACAATATTTATTGTTTTAGGGGTTGTTGCAACCCTTACAGGCCAAATATTTTAAAATCCGTTCTTATTGTGCCTCTAGTGCCTATTAGCAATATGTGTACCAAATTTCACGTTCCTATGAGGTAAGGTTTTTGAGATCTATAACAGACAATATTTATTGATTTAGGGGTTGTTACAACCCTTACAGGCCAAATATTTTTAAATCCGTTCTTCGTTTGCCTCTAGTGCCTATGAGCAATATTTGTACCAAATTTAAAGTCCCTAGGTGGAATGGTTTTTGAGAAACTGTGATCAGTTAAAACTACCAATAAAAATTTGAATATCAAAATGAAATTTCTTTAGTTTTCCTATTTACATAACAAAGTATACACATGTCAAATTTCATCTCTAGTTTCATGGGAAGTAGGAGAATTAGTGATGATGAGTGAGTGAGGGCTTTGCCTTTTATATATATAGATAATAACAATGTTTTACTAGACCACAGGTCACCGATTTATACACACCCCATTCAGTACAATAACCTATTGTTCGATTTGGCAACGTTGATGAAATTCCATTTTAATTACGCAGTTATACCTGTAGTTTCTATTGTTCTTAAAGGTACGATGTTATTGTTTTCGTAAATAACGTTTTGTTACATTATTTCTAATTTTCTTGCTTTGTGAGTACTTTTGGGGTTAATATTGTTTAGCTTATTTAATTCTTACTATAATGTAATAGTAATGAGGTTTATTATTATATTTATTATATGTTTTCTCAGCAAATAGCCCCACGTTGTGGAAGCCAAAATTGTAATATTAAATTGATTTTAATTAATGAATTTATTAAAAGAATAGAAAGCCTTCTATTATAATACTTTCTTGCTAATATCTATTTCAAACTTCTATAATAACTCACTCTTGTTTGGTTAACAAAATTTGTATTTTAATATGTTTAAAATACTTCTTCCTTACACAATATATTTTTCAAGTTTATCAGAGCACTGAAACAATAGTGTCTTATTTGCTGTATAGGCTTAATATAACTAATGACTATACAAAATTTTGATTTATATTCTCTCTATCTCGGGTTAAAGAGTACCTGGCTAGTTAAATATGCAATCACCTAATGCTATGCTTAAAACTACTACAAAAGAATTTACAGACTGAATTTACTATTGTTCAGAACGTTCACTATATACATATTATATGGCCAAATCGAAGTTAATTTAAATGTTCTCAAAGTCTATTAATTTAGATGATCAAATTTCTGGTACTTTGGAATATGGGTTTGTGAAAATTGGTTGAATATTACCTAGGCTGCAGATTCTACTATAATATACTGCTATAAACAGGTTTATTTGTTATAGCTCTGGTGTTTAACTTTAGTTTCTTTCTATTGAATGTTCAAAACTCTTTAAATCAGTTCAGTTCTTCTTATTAATTTTGGTTTAATTACTGCACATCAAAATACAACTGTACTATATGGCTATTCAGAAGGGACTGTATAAAAAACCTATAATATTTAAACAATTACCGCTCAAATAATCGTTACGGCCATTTATAGTTTAACTCCATAACTTCCGTTAGCAGTGTTAATTTGTTTAGTATGTATGTAATCATGTTTTATTAAATAGTACCAGGAGACCGAGCTAAAGCTCGATTATAAGCAGGGCTATGATTTCAATAATAAATATTGGATTATTGAGTTTTGAGGTTAGGCCTATAACATTAAACAACTAAATAAAGGGTATATACAACATTAGGCTTACCTGTCATAAAAATACAGTTTAAAGGATTAACCATAATCTCAACGCTATGCCTCAGAAATAAGTCAGGCCTAGGCCTAAATTAAAGTTTAATATTTCAATATCGATTTAGGCCTAGGGCCTAGTTCGCTCACGTCAATAACTATTATTGCAAATTTTCGTGAACAACGTTTAGGTTAGGCCTATAACATTAAACAACTAAATAAAGGGTGTTTATTTAGCAGAAGTATTCGTTGCCATGGTAACTATAAATAGATACAACATTAGGCTTACCTCTAATAAAATACAGTTTTAAAGAAAACAGATGATTATTGTAATGGCATTGAAAACATTTGCATCAGCTGTGCTTCGTTTAAAAGAAAACAGATGATTATTGTAATGACATTGAAAACATTTGCATCAGCTGTGCTTTGTATTGTTGAAAATGGACAAATTTCACTTTTTAATTTAATAAAAAGACGTAGAAAACGAATTTTCCCAGACTGGTGACCATTTCCAATCGATTTCTCGTGGCCAAAAGCCCCATATAAAATCAAAAATCCTTAGACGGAGATTCCAGATCCATTTAGCAGACAGACAATTATCTCTCGCTTTAAAAGATAAGATAAAGAACTTTACAATTACCGTTATATTTTATGTCCTTGGTATCACTTTTAATTATATTAAATGTTTATTTCACTTTGAATTGTTAATAAAGTCCAAAATATCCATTTTATATTTTCATATAAAACTCAGCTGTTTTGAAATCTGCTCTTTCTATTGCGTTCACAGTTTAAACAACGGCACTCATCTCTGCCGTAAATTGAATGTATTACGTACGTAATTATATTTTAAGTTATCGAAACACACTAACGTTCTTTTAGAATTTTACAAGTAATCATTTATAATTTAAATTATACACAATGCTTCTACTTAATTTACAATCTTATTTACACTAAAACTAACTTAATCTACATCGGTTAAAGACAATGATTTTGTTCTTACTTGCCTCTGTTTTTTATGGGCTAAATTGATGATTAAAATTTTATTTATTTATATTATACGGTAAGTTTAATTTAATTTAGCTTAAGCTTGTTAACATTTGTGTATTTACTGTGATTTAATTTACTCATTCAAAATCCCGAAGTTACTTTATTAAGATATTAATTTTGACTGCTCTAGGCTAGGCTATATAGGTAGGTAGACCTATACTGAATCTTACATTTCAGTTTTTGTTTGTTAACCAGGACTTTTTAACTTTGAAATATGTTTCAATTTACTTAGATAGTACCAGGAGACCGAGCTAAAGCTCGATTATAAGCAGGGCTATGATTTCAATAATAAATATTGGATTATTGAGTTTTGAGGTTAGGCCTATAACATTAAATAACTAAATAAACGGTATATTCAACATTATGCTTACCTGTAATAAAAATACAGTTTAAAGGATTAACCATAATCTCAACGCTATGCCTCAGAAATAAGTCAGGCCTAAATTAAAGTTTAATATTTCAATATCGATTTAGGCCTAGGGCCTAGTTCGCTCACGTCAATAACTATTATTGCAAATTTCCGTGAACATCGTTTAGGTTAGGCCTATAACATTAAACAACTAAATAAAGGGTATGTTTATTTAGCAGAAGTATTCGTTGCCATGGTAAATATAAATAGATACAACATTAGGCTTAAAATATACAGTTTAAAAGAAAGCAGATGATTATTGTAATGGCATTGAAAACATTTGCATCAGCTGTGCTTTGTATTGTTTAAAATGGACAAATTTCACTTTTTAATTTAATAAAAAGACGTAGAAAACGAATTTTCCCAGACTGGTGACCATTTCCAATCGATTTCTCGTTGCCAAAAGCCCTATTTAAAATCAAAAAATGAAAAATCCTTAGACGGAGATTCCAGATCCATTTAGCAGACAAACAATTATCTCTCGCTTTAGAAGATAAGATATACAAAATGTTATATTACGTGTTTGGTGTATGTGAAGTAACTTATTTTGTTATAATTATGTGAAGTATTGTGGAAAAGTCAAAACTTAACCTATACAATTTCAACTTTTATTTCTTTCATAATTCCTATAAATATTAGCCCATTTCCTAGGAAAATTTTTGTTGTTTTTACAATGAGTTAGATGTGTTCTTTCATATTATTTCAAATTCCCTTAGATATCGATTGACAAGTTAAAGTAAATTTTTATCGGTTCTAACCTATAGTATTTAGTCACTGTATGTTTACCTGTATTCAACATTTAACAGTAGAATGTAAAACAACGTCGTTATCTGCAAAAATATCAGTCTAGGGTCGAATAGTAAACTTACGCCGAATACAGGTAAACATACTGTGACTAAATACTGTAGGTTAGAACCTTTTAGGTTTTTTTTTATTCTTCCATTTTTTTTTTTACTGTTGCCAAAAGTTATAGCCTAGGGTCGAATAGTAAACTTGCGCCCAAACGTGTTGATAAATAATGGTCCAAAAACGAAAATGTTGGTAACGTTGATGTTATTAACCCTCCCAGTGGCAGACTGCTCAAAGTGAGGTTCTCTCAGGCGCAAGATGCAGCCATTTCGACAATTAGCGAGAATTTACATAAATTTGTATTTTCGATTAATTAATTCACTTAAAATCATCCAATCGTAATAACACCGGCACCATTGGAAAGGAAATGGATTAAACTTTAATTTTTGTATTTAAAACTTTTTCGTAAAACGTATATTTACATACGTAATCATCGTTTTAAAATATGCACATCGGTCTACACTACAGCTATTTCCGTGCGCGAATTGTACTGTTATTTCCCACTTCTTCAACGTTCAAGACTATCTACACAAATATTTCTTTGGCTATTATAAAGATACCATTGGATTCGTCAAGATTTTATCTTTCTGTTGGTGCCTTCTAATCAGATGTCACTATAAAAATAGTATTTTTTCCAAGAATTACCAATGAAACAGCCCATTTGCCAAGTGATTTTACGCCTACCATATCAAATGTTTTGTCAGATTTCTTTACACTATTTTGTACAGCAAAGTCTGAATTTTGTAACGGTGGGAATTAATCCAGAAATAACCGGTTTTTTGTCTGTCTAGACGACAATTGAAATGTACATAATTATTACGTTCTAGTGAGAAAGTCTAGCGTGTGGGTTCCCACGCTATTCAAGTGTCCCATTCTCACAGCTGTTATAGACGGCCGAATTTTCATTAGATTGATGTCATTTTGTTATTCAAATAATGATAACTCAAACACTTTTGTGAACTAAGGAAAGACAAATATACCGTTCTTTTCTTTGATTTATCCTCTACACTTTGTTATAATAATATTTCATTTTTGGGCAAAGCATATATTAGTAAATGACGTTACAATCTAGGCCTAGGTTTGTTACCAGTCGTGTACTTGGAACATAAAAACTGTATTTTTCAAAATAAAAAATTTGAAATTGATAAATGTTTTTATACAGTTCTATTTAGAACTAAATTACGAAACTTTTTTACACTTACAAAAAAAATTACAAAAATGTTTTACTATTTTTTATGTAGGCATAAAGTTGTTTTTTTTCCTTCCGTTACTAAACATTTTTTGCTTTCTAAGCTAATAACTTTTACAATTTCAAAAGAAACTAATTTCTAGTGGCATATTTGAATTCTTTGAAGTTTCTTCTACAAAAAGCTATGGAACACTTTGGGATTGGGGTTCATTTACTATTTTTGGCGAATTTTTAAAAATATGCTTGTAAAACGCTAAAAAAACAGGCTTTTCAATTTTAGCTTTAACCATGCCACTTGGAGGGTTAACAATTTTGGCTTGTTACAAAAAATTTTGTCACCTATAAGTTGTGGTATAATAATGTTAGCAAAGTTTCTGTTGGAAGCAATTTTACTTCATATAGGCCTACTGTTAACAATTTTTTTTGCATTGTTGTTAATTTGCGTTAACACTACCAAACGACTGGGTTGCAGACTAAAAAAGACTTAAACTAACTTATAGTCTTCAGTCATTTGAAGTAGGCCTATAGCCTGATAAATTGGTAGCACTTCTTACTTTCATACAAAATAGGTCTTCAGCTGATGCTGTTTCAACAAAATAATAGTATCCTAAAAGTTTGCCAAAAAATGTTTGTCGTCAAATGTGGCCTAACTCTGGCGAAAGTTTACATTCAGACCCCTTGCCATATTGGTCAAAGGTGCCAACATGTACACAATAAGATGCTCTAATATGTAGGCTGCCTAATTGTAATGTTCAATTCTATTTCTAATTGTCTTAAATAAATGAACAGAAAATATAATTAACAACATTTTTATGTAATTAATAATTAATTATCAACATAAAATAAAACACTTAAACTCAATTCACAACTTATTTAACTAAGGAAATATTAGACGTATCTTTTCAATGACATCGGACTGCGCATGCGAACATAAATAAACATGATTGCCGGACTCCGCTATTCCTACACTTAACATTACTTAATAAAATACATATTATATACAGTAGAGTCCTGCTATGCCGAACTAATTGGGACCGAACACTGTTTGGTTTAGCGGGAGTTCGGAATAGGCGGTTTTTAAAAATAATATCAACTTATTGACTTGTTAAGGGCATAAATTAAGTGCGGGACATCTGCTAGTGTCAGCTCTTTACAGTGTTGATCTACTCGTGATCGCTCAAAATAAACTCAACACAAGTAAATGCTCTTGACCTCACCTTACGCTACGTCGAATAATACGCTTCTGATGTTATGTTCATGCGGCGATGGCGGAAAATTGCATCCTCAAGTCGATTCAGTACTCTTCGTCAGGAAAAATCACTGACTTTATTTCTTAAATATGTACAGAATTGTATAAAAGTAGCCGACATGTACTGTAAGTAACCAGCTTTCATTCAAATTTGGTGTCGGGCGTTTTCATCATGCTTAGGACCTATCTATGCTACTCTATTTAACTTCTGGTAATAGTATAAGGTACAAAGACTGAGTCAACTTCAAATTTTATGATATATTTAAGAAGTTGAACTAACTAAAAAACATAAACCTTGGTGTCGGAAACGTTATAGATAGACAATAATTAATATAAAAACATATATATGTTTACCCTTTTGAAACATACTGTGACTTATTGTCTATTATTATTACTATTATTGTCGGACTACAAGGTAAGGCTACATTATCTTTTTCGTGCTATCAGCGAGGTTTACGATGGTAAATTACCCGACGAATTGGACACTTCAGCTACATAGTACTCTCATACAGAAACTGATCTCTAGAGACGACATTTAATGTAAGTTTTTTTCATTATTAATGATTTCAAACATTTCATTTTTTGTTTTTTAGTTAATTCTTGTTCAATATATTGTCTAACTTAAATATCATAAAATTTTAAGTTGACCCAGTCTTTGTATAGGCCTACTATTACCTAAGTTCTTTGTATAACAATAAATGTAAATTTTTTTACGAACGTCTTTAATTTCTCCAGTTTTTAAGTTAAAAAATCAGTATTTTTTCTGAACTCTGTTCAGAATATGCGGATTTTCGGAATAGCGGGATTCGAAATAACGGGACTCTACTGCATAAAACGTTTTTTACCATTACGTTCTAACCTCTAAAAAATTAGAAATTTCTAAAAACAAATTTTCAGTCTTTTCCATTAAATTATGTCTTCTGAGGTTTATCCAGACATCATCCAACAGTTGATGGTGATGCTTAAGTGTTACTTTTTGTTTCAAACAAAATGGTGCTACTCTCACACATCACACATCTAACTAAAAACAGGATACCTTTAGAGAGTTTTTGATCTCTAAAAATTGTTGGTCGACTTAGCTACCTCATTAATAGATGTTTTCTTTGAAATTATTTAAAGGACAGAGAATACTAGAACACGATAGCATTACAATAAAATCTAGGAAATACGTCAAAAGAAACTGCTACAAACATTTGCCTTCGTATGAATATTTGTACTGAACAAAATATTTAAGTGTAGAGTGTATTCTTTTAATTTAAAAATTTCATTGTCATCAATTGATTACCAGTTTGATGTACATCAAAAATAAATTATTCTTTTCAATTTAAGAGTTCAGGTCCTTTGATCATCACTCTAAATAAAAGTTTTGTAAATAGAACAATTGCTTAAATAATTGGGGGGGGGGGGGGGGGATTAAATTGTAATTAATAGTTGAGTAAATATAGTTCCTACGTAAGTCTTGGCTCTGGTGATTTACTGTAGCTAAATGACCAAATCTTATTAGTCATATAATTATATAGGCTAGCCTAAAGATTTGTCATGTAACATTTTTATAACTAAATAAAATTCAAAGAAATTTAAACAAACCAGCTAGGCCTAGGCCTATGGAAACAAAACCTAGATAATACTACACTTTCACAGGAATAAAACACTACAAAATTCACAAATAATATGTACCGTACTAACAACACTCATTCAACTATATTTATCCATTGGAAATGTCAGAAATAGCGTACACTTAAAAATATAAAGAATCCAAATTAGTTTATGTTAAATGTAAACACGATGTCGGCCATCAAATTTACTAACCCACATGATTCATACGGAAATACGATAAAAAACAATGTAATATGCAAATATTAAGATAAATTAATTATAGAACGCAATATAAATACGTTTAAATTAAATAATTGTACTGTGAAATGATGTTATTTACTTTCAAAAGGTTAGAATACAATAAAAATTGTGAAATGTACTAGCTTAGTTGCAAAAGATACAAGTCAGCTGTGTGTATATCAGGTTAAGAGCCCATTTGATACTAAAGTCGCGGATTAGAACTAATCATAATTTTTAATAAAAATATTGATAATAAACCAACCTGGCATCAAAATTAAAAGAAAAATATGATTTACAAAAATAAATAAGCATATTACACGCGATTGTGCGAAATTTACGGGAGAAATATTAAAATAAAGTGGACATATACGAACTGCGTACGGCTGACCAATTGGAGGCCGGATGCTCAACAAAGCTAGGTCCAGCAATACAATTGACGCCTCTAGGAGACTATTATTGAAAGCAAGGGATTCAACAACCGCGTAGTTTTAAATCAGTGTAGGCTTACATCCAACCAGCAAAATATGAAGACATAATATTCATAACTGATTCATTCTTCTTAAAAAGTGAAAGTGTTAAGTAATATAAACAAACCATAAGTAGGCCTACTACAGAACTTGGTACATTCTGTATTGACTAAAATTGATGATTTTGATAAACAAAATATAAATTAAATAACATTACCAAAGAGACAAAGTAGACTTTGAACACTATTGAGCCATAGCCATTTTGTTTTCTGATGCAAATCAATTTAATTATTATTTCTAAAGTATTAATATGATTGAGCCCGATAACAAAAAGATTATCCAAGTTCCGGCCGATCATCCCTAGCCCGAGATTTATTAATAAGGACATTATAAAATAATTGTGATATAGTCAAATTAAGAACTTATAATAATTTTTCACTAAATGAATGACCATAGCCGATGGCAATATATAGATTCTTTTAAATGAACCAATGGCAATTAAGAACTCTAATAATTCAAATATGTAAATAATATATGTATTTTATAATTTTGAATACATGAAGATAATTTTTTGACAATAATTAAATCAATATCAAATGGTTTTTATTTGGTTATATTTTGTTATATATACATAAATTTTATTATTATATAGCATACGGTATGTCAGTTTAATGTTTTCTGCTTAATCCTTTTACGAAACTTTTGCCCTAAAATCATTTCTTAAAATCATAAGTTAATTCTGCAAACTATTAATGATAGATTTAGACCTTTCCATTTGGACAGAAATTTAATGTGTTGTTATAGCTAAAAACACAATTAAAAATATTGATTATAAGTAATTTAATTTTTGTTTTCTTCTAAGGACACTTGTTACAAAACCGAAGTCAGAAATGTCACAGGAGGAACTTGCAAAAAGGGAGGAGGAGGAATTTAGCACTGGACCGCTGTCTGTTCTAACACATTCTGTAAAAAATAACACGCAGGTAATTGTCTTACTGACCATGTTTATATTTATTCAGGGACCCGTGTATGCTTTTCACACACCAACTCCCTTGTTCCTCCACACACACAAATTTCATTAATTCTTTTGAAGAAGGTGTAGGTTTACTCATAATATAAGATGGTATGGTAAATCATATTAAATGTCTAAAATTACTAAGTTTATGATATAAGAGTGCCTGAAGGTATTTGTATGTCAGATTTGTAAAAATCTACATTTAGTAATAAGTGGAAAAAACTAGTTTAAATTATACTATAGATTTATTTCTCATTGCAGTATTATAAGTGGTTTTACTTATTTTTGTATAGATGTGCAGTGGTGTGACAATTATAATAGTTATTATAATCAAATATAAATAAACTAACAACTATTTGTAACTAAGAACATCATAGTCTTAAACATATCCTTAAATTAAAATCTTCTCGTGAATTCATTGATCCAACACTATTTTGATGCAGTTGGTTATTGTGAGTGTACTGTTGGCTTTAAGCTGCTGGGTTAAGTGTCCCTCATTTCAAAGCTTAACCCTTAAACTGTCCATGTTAATGTTTTTCAACGCCAAGTCATTTCGGTGCATGTTTAAGCATATTTTCAAAAATTCGACAAATATAGTAATTATAAGCCAATCCAAAAGTGTTGCATAACTTTTTTGTAGAGAAAAGTTCAAAGAATTCATATATGGCAGTAAAAAAATGATTGATGTAAAACTTACAAAGTTATTAGCTCAAGAAACAAAAATGTTCAGTAGGCTAACGAAAGGAAAAAGTTCAACTTTATACCTATATAAAAAGTAGTAAACATTTTTTGTAATTTTTTTCTTAAACGTAAAAAAGTTTTGTAATTTAGTTCTAAATAAAACTGTATAAAATATATATATCAATATAAAATTTCTTATTTTGAAAACACCAGTTTTTATGTTCCTACTGCAAGACTACTAACAAAACTAGGCCTAGTTTGAATAGTAATTTAGGAATATATCCTTTGCCGAAAAATGAAATATTATAAGAAAGTGTAGAGAATAAATCAAAGAATTGAACTGTATACTTGTAAATTATTATTTCATAAAAATATTTGACTTAGCTTTACTTGAACTACAAAATGAGATGAAACAAATGAAACTTCGTGTGGATAAAGGACACAAAAAATGATCACTGAAGAGCGTGGAAAACAGCCTTACTTTGCTATCTCATGCGGTGTTTGAATTCTACGCAAATCTGTACTTTCCACTGCTGTTTTAATAACATCTAACCAGTCAAATCTAGTTTACATTACACCAAACGAAAGATCGAAGTTTTCTCTACAAAATGGTATAAATACTAACTTAAAGAATTGTAGGCATTGTCTCGATTGCAAAATATGCTGTTTCATGGGTTTAAAACTGTCCAATTGCAAGGGTTTACAGAAAGCTTTGTATTTTGGAATTTATAAAAGTTACGTCTGTTTGGAAGGCAGTTTTAGAAAGATAAAGTCTTGACGAATCCAATGGTATCTTTATATTATTGGTCAAAATATTTCTATTGAGCTTTAGATACGTGGGAAAGTTGAGTATAGTTGTTTTGTGATTCATGCGCGGCAACAGGTTTACAGAAAACGACAAATATAAAACGATGATTATGTATGTAAATGTACATTTTAGGGAAAAATTTTAAGTACAAAAATTAAAGTTTAAATCATTTCCTTTCCAACGGTTTTTGATTTATTGCGATTGGATGATTTTTAGTGCGTGAAATATTCATTACAAGTGGAGTTATCAAAGTTGATCTATTTGAAGTGCCACGACCACTCAAATTGAGTGGTCTGACAGTACAAGGATTAAGGTTCTTGGGTGAAAAGCATGGATCTTTGTTTATTAAAAGTTGTTAGGTAATTGTATAATGTTTGTAACAATTCAAAATATCCTTAAGATTACTTAATAATCAATCAAATGGATAATCAATCAAATGGATAAGAAATAAAACCATTCTAAACTAAACACGCATGAGTGCGAAAGAGACAGAAAAACCAGCAGTGTAAATTCATTCATGTATAATCCGAACCAACGACATCTAGCGGCCAGGATCGTAAACAAAAAAATTAATAATATTGAAATACCCGACTTTCAACAACATTTTGTATAATTAAAATTATTTCCCGACCTCGTATCTATCTCTTTCCTACATCAAAATATATTGAAATTAATCGACCAATCCATCAAAATTATAATATCAATACAATAACAAAGCAATCGACCGAAATTCACATTTTAAATCCAACCGAAACTAGGCCGATCTACAAAAACCTAGGCCAAGTCAGAAATCAAAAAGATCAATCCTAACGAAACCAAATTTCAAATAAAAAAAGTAACACTACCGTCAGATAGAACGGAAAATTCTGAATGTAAAATGTCTTTATGAAAATCCCCAAAGAAGTACCATTAAAAAGATATAATTAATCAAAGGTTACCTGAATGTCAGATATCGCCTAAAACAGACGTACAACATATTTGTTAGGCTCCGCCCACGATCTCGTGACTACACGTATTGTCACGGAACCAAGTTTGAAATGCTAAATGTATAATTTTAGTTGTAAATATTAGATGTTAAAGAATAATTTGTACAAGGAGCTATTTTAGGTATTTTTATTTAATATTTTATGTAATCAATTTCTCTTTCCTTTTCTCATTCTTATTTGTAAAACTAAGCTACCTCAAAATCTAACTAAAATTACACAAAACAAACACTCAATATTTAAAAACACCCAAATTTAACATAACAATTAAATCCCCAGAAGATGTGAAATTTATCAGGCCTTATGTACCATTTCCTGAAAGCCTAAAGAAGCCAAATTGGAACCCAAGCTTTTGCAGTGATTGTTGAGACTCCAAAGGAAGCAGATGTACTACTAGACCTCTCCAAAATACGGCAAGAATCCAACCTACTATAAAACTGATAATTAACTGTGCTTTGTTAAATAACCTTTTTTCTTAAGTATATAGTGAAGTGAAATAAAAATAATAATTCTTCCAACGACTACGCTCAAAAAGAGAACTTTATAAACTGGGTGAGATAAATCCAATTCATTAAACTACATAGTTGGTGATATACTCCTTAACCCTGCAACTGTCAGACTACTCAATTTGAGTGGTCGTGGGGGCGTGGCACGTGAAAACGATCAATTTTGACAACTCTACTTGTAATTAATATTTCACCCACTAAAAACTATCCAATCGCAATAAATCAAAAACCGTTGGAAAGGAAATGATCTAAACTTTAATTTTTGCATTTACAAGTTTTTTCTAAAACATATATTTACATACGTAATCATCGTTGCAGTTTTTTAGTTTTCTAAAAGCCAATGTCGCGCGAATTTTAATGCACCAAAACTACTTTTAATTCCAGTTTCTATGTCTTTCAATACAGCCCGCCCGGTATTTTTCTGAGTTATATCTGTATACTGAAGGATTCATCACACTTTTACCTATCTGAAACTGCCATCCATTCCAAAATCGGACAAAGTTCCAAAGATATGGAATTGTCTGTAAACCTTTGCAATTGAGCAGATTTCAACCAATAAAACAACACATTTTGCGTTCGAGATATCTTTTATAATTCGAATTATTTCAATAGACTTTTTGATATCTATTTATAGACCAAAGTTCAATCTTTCATTTGGTGTAAAGCAAACTATATTTGACTTTTTAGATGTTATTCAAACAGCAGTTGAAAGTTCATATTTGCACAGAATTCATACTACCGCTTGAGTTTGCAAAACAAGGCTGTTTCCATTGTCTTCAACGGTCATATTTTGAATTTCCTTTGTCCGCATGAGGTTTCATTTGTTTCATCTTACTTTTGTAATTCAATTGATTCTAAGTAAAACACTTTTATGATGAGGTAATATACAAGTATACAGTTCAATTCTTTGATTTATTCTCTACACTTTGTTTTAATAATATTTCATTTTTGGGCAAAGCATATATTAGTAAATTTCGTTTCAAATTAGGCGGTTTTGTTAGCAATCGTGTATTTGGAACACAAAAACTGGTGTTTTCAAAATAAGAAATTTGAAATCGATAAATGTTTTTTATACAGTTCTATTTAGAACTAAATTACGAAACTTTTTTACATTTACGAAAAAACTACAAAAAATGTTTACGACTTGTTATGTAGGCCTAAAGTTGAACTTTTTCCTTTCGTTACTGAACATTTTTTGCTTCTTGAGCTAATAACTTTTACAATTTTACATCAATAAATTTTTTAATTACATATATGAATTTTTTGAACCTTTCTCTACATGTTGAGTAATTAAATAGTTCTTAGTTACATTAAAAGCTATGCCATTTAATTACTCAACATTTACCGATTTACTTCAAATTTGGTATCAAAATAAACTGACGACCGCGATACACAACGTTATGTGATTTATTTTATTTTCTTGTTATAAAAAAAGTTTGCATACGCTACTATAAAAAAGTAAAATACAGGTAGGTGTGGAGCGGAAACCAGTCGCTCCACCCTCCGTAGGCTTGAACTTCCGCCTCACTCTGAGTTGAATTTTACTATAACTTTATTTGTTACACTCTCATTTATGTCTACTAATTTACTTTCAAAAGATCTGTTAGCTTCATTTACCTTATTATCAACTAGTGGACCCGGCAATGCTTCGCTATTGCTTAATTTGAAACTTTGAAAGCCTGTAATTCGTATCCCGTGTAATTCAACATCCTGTAATTCGTATCCCGTGTAATTCAACAGCCTGTAATTCGTATCCCGTGTAATTCAACATAGGCCTAATGATTGTTACACATAATTAATAAAACAACTTATTTGAATCAAAAATTTAATACAATTTTAGGTTAGGCCTTTAAAACCTATGAAATATAATAATTCAATTTAATAGGATTACAATTTAACATTATATTATTGTTACACATTATAAATAAAACAGTTTATTTGGACCAAAGGTTTAACACAATTTTAGGTTAGGTCTATTATTATAAAATCAACACACGTTTTTTGAAAGAGTTTGGAATAATCACCATAGTAACCAGAATAACACATTAATAAATACGAATCAGCTGTTTCATCTGTTATATGGCTGCTTATGGGAGGGATGAATTTTCGCATTTTCTACCCTTTAAATTCAAAATTTTGCAAAATCCTTTCTTAGCACGCCTCTACATTATTGGACGGATGTACCTTCCAAATTTCAAGTCTCTAGCTTTAATAGAATCGGCTCTGCGTTGATCGTCAGTCAGGACATTGCATTTTATATAAGAGATTAATTCTATTTTTACATTCATACTTTTTGAAATCTCACTAAATTTTAAGTCACTTTCTGTTTTTAAATCTTTACACTCTTTACACATAACCTCAATTTCTGTTTGAAGATTATTTAGTTTTGTATCAAATTTCTTAAAACTTTCTTTACTCTCAGCTTTACCTTCTCAAACTTAACACTAAAATCTTTAATCTCTGCTTTATTTTCTTCAAATTTAACGCTTAGGCTATTATAACTTTCTTCAAATTTAACACTTAAATTATTGTTACTTTCTTTGCTTTTTACCCTACTTATTTCAAAATCTTCTTTAAATTTACTCAAATTATTATTCATCTGTTTCATAAAGCACATTATTGCTTCTAACCCATTATCATTTGAATTTCCTTCTAACCCAACCTCATTTACACTTTCTTTCATTATTTTACTTATCTCTAAATCTTCCACTTTATTCCCTACACTTAAGTTAATAGATTGATCCATATCCAACCCTGAATCGTTAAAATCTTAAATTTTGTTAGCCATCTTTCAAAATTATATTCAATAATTTATTGAAAATACAAGTCATTCGTCACAACGTCTCAAAAATCACGAGAATTACCACAATGTCCACTTCGATTTCACAGTCCCACGTTGGGCGCCATTTCATTACGTTAGGCATTATAAAAAAAAGAATATTTGTAAATAAACTCTTGTTTAATATTGTTCAATTTGTTTAACATTTACTTTATTATTTAATTTCAATAAAAAACACTCTCTGTTCAAACTACTTTACTTAAAACAAACATGTTTAAAATCAAAACAAACATTTAATCTCAAAAAACTTACTTTGTTTACCTTTAAAACATCTGTCAATCCTTCACATATAATTCATCTATGCAATATGACTTCATCTGTGACTAAATTGCTTTATCCCACCAACCTACGTCATAGTGCAAAGCTTATTGTAAAACATTGCACCATACGTGGCAAGCGTTTTTCCCCGCAAAATAATCTCATATGCGTCATATCTTTTAATTTTGCATATCGTATTTTACACAAACTTTTATTGTAATTTAATTCTCTGGGGTGTGTTTCGTAGCTGCTAAAGTACTCACTAGATGGACAATTGTGGGAACCAATGAAATTCAAGACATCGTGATGAATAACTAAACTTTTTACTCACTCATATTCCAAATATCTTTACAAGAGAAAAATTCATTCAAATTACATGGAGTACAAAACATAATTTTATAATCTAGAACATACAACTTAAGATTTTATGAAAATGAGACGCAATTTAATTTAGAATATATGAAAAATTGGATTTAAGAGCAGACTGGAAAATTATTACATTTCATTATTATTAATATTTACAAAGATTGTTTAAACAGTTCAAGATGTACGATTGTGTGAATATTTCTCTTTGTAATTTATTTTTTAAATGTATTATAACGGTTCATTATGTGACTTTTAATATATATTGTTTTAAACTTAATTTTAATACGCACTGTTCCTTTTTATCAATGTTCAATTTTCCCACAAGTATGTAACACACTTATGTTTTTACCAATGTATTTTCTTATTTATTAAAACTTAAGTCTGCTTTTAGTTTTATATATTATAGTCTGCATTTTTTATCTTTACATATTTAAGTTATTAAAATTTACTTGTTTTGCGTCTATTATTTTTTTATATATATATAAATTACAGTTCACTAAATTTTGATTACTAGATCTTGCGTCTCTTATCTTACTAGACCCTTCATTCTTTGTTTCTTTATTATATGAATTTACTTGTCCAATCATACTTCTCTACACATGGATTGCATGTGTCACAATGGTAGAATACCTTAAAGTCAGACGACAATTATTTATGTTATACAGTATTGTTGCATATACAATATAATCCATGTAAAAACCCTTGATGATTTATAAATGTATCTTTACTGCATACAAAATGACAAACACTGGAATTGTATTTACAGTTATCAATTCATAAGATTTATTATTCAAAGTATACACTGGTATTACATTGAATAATAATAATTCGACCACGCAGCTGGGCCGCTGACGTGAGTTGAGCAAATTTCCAAAATTAAGTATAATATTTACAAAACAAATTATTCTTTGAATGATCTAATAGGATTAGCCTATTTCTGATAATCTTATATTACTGTTGAAATTAACTGATAGCTGTACTTTGAATCAAAAACTATAAATAAGAAACAGAATATACATTTTATTTTTCCTTTAATTGTAATCAAAATTATATCTTATACATTTACTCTTTAAAAGAAAATATTGATAATATTATTAGGTTCACAAGGTTGTTGTTCAGATTGTTCATTTACAAAGTTCTTAAGATTGCCATCAGCTTTGCTCAATTAATATTTGTTGATTTATTATCTAAAGTCATAAGACAATAAATCTTTTATAAAATCTCGGGAAGTGTTATCGGCTGGGTTTGGATAATCTTTTTATAATACGCATTTGAATTTTAAGCTATGTTGAATATTGAATTTAAAAAAATGGCATCAAAATTTGTACTCAAGATAAAATGTTCAAAGTTCATTAATTTGATCAATTAGTCTAATTTAGTTGGTTTTAACTATTGTTCTTTATAAAGTATACAGACTATACCAAGTTCTGTTAAATTTTAGACGGGTTTGTTTCATGTAACACTTTTAACTTTAAACTGAATAAATATCGGAATGGCAAAAACACATCTTCATCTCTGGACTGCTGATTGTAGAATGCTTTTAAACTAGGCGGTAGTTCGGTCATTTTTCAATTGCCTCCTAAGGGGGGTCTTGGTATTGCTAATCATATTTTCTTTGTTGCACATCTGATCTCCGATTGGTCGGTTGTAGTTCATTTCGTTAGGTTTAATGTATTATAACGTTTCTTGTATGAATATCGCATATTCGTGTGTAACATGAGTATTTATTTAGCACATTAATATTTCTTTTAAATTTATGCCATATTGGTTTAAATTACCATTATATTAGTAAAATAAAATTATGTATTAACCCACGACCTTAGTATCAAGCAGGCCTACTCTAGTGTGTTAATGGCTGAATGCTAGATCGTTATGCTATTTACGTTTTACAATCTCTTTACAAATAAATACTAATACTTTTACTTTAATTAACATTGTTTTACTGAACAATTATTTATGTTACACATATCTATATTACGTTCTATTGGTTGTACTTAGATTTTCTTATAACATAATTTCGAATCGCAATCTTTAATATGTTGAGATGTTTATTTACATTGGTATTCAACCTAGTTTGGATTCAATACGTTTTCTGATCTTCACACTGGATAAATGTGATTAAAGAATTGGTGTTAATGCTTGTTTGTTAATTTTATAGTGTGTTAATAAATGGAAAAGTGCTATATAAAAGTGTGGTATAATTTATTGTGGTCTTGTTTGAAGTAAGCTAGGCCTAGGCTAGGTTTGTTTTTGCTTTTGTGAATTGGCAATCTTTAGGTTATAGGTCATTGTGTGATTCATGAGATTTGATATCATTATATAAGTTTATATGCCTATGTTTTAGGGTTTCAACCAACAATTTGGGAAATAGGTCTACTCACGAAGGCGTTGATCAGCTGTCTGTGTGTAGGCAATATATTAATAGAATTTGTTTTCGCCATTGGCCTCGCGAGTTTTCACCATTTGGCTTCGAACCGGGTACTTTTATGGTATTTTACGTTTTGGTTGATTTTGGGAGAACCAAGCAAGCTATAAGGTCGCGTAAAAAAACAAAATGTGCAGAATAACATCCTACATTTATATTTTCAGAAAACACTCTAAAAAAAATTCATTCTCGTAGTAAAAATCTCAAAAAATAGTTACTTCCGGTCAAAAAACGTACTTCCGGTTGTTGGATTTTTTTGGCTAACGAACTCGTCCGAGCCACATAGACAACCAATACGTACGTATACCAAATTTGAACCAAATCGGACTTAAAATGCGGCCGCTAGAGTGCGAACACATATATATATATATATATGAATTTTATTGACACCATGTTTTCGGGACCATGATCGGTGCTCATTTGCTACTCCCGACCTTGGGTCTCATCATAAGGGCCACTGCAATAGCTCTTTTTTCCTATGGAAATTCACTAGTAATACAGAAATTAAAGATTGAACTTGATTACAATAATTTTAAATTAATATCTTTAGCAGCTATTAAGTTCAGTAAGTTTAAAAGGGACAAGGTATAACAATTACATATTTTGATTATGTTCATTATATATCTCAGGGAGGGGTACGTACTCTTGCTGGCACGTTAACACTGTAATTGTCCGTTTAAATAGTTCAGTATCTTCATTGATGAGAAAAGTTTAGTGATAATTGGATGAATATTACCGTTTTAATAATACTAAAGTAGTTCAAATCATAGTGTTGGTTTTCTTTATCACACAAATAAAGTCGTTAGATGGTGAGTTTTTGGAGTAGATTGAAGTGGAGTGTTGTTTTTTGTGTGGCTTCATTACTTTAACTTTAATCTTTTACTTAAAATGTGGATCTATGTTGATCATTTCTCGCGTTTGGTTTTCAATGGTAAACATAGTGTTTACTGATCAACAATGGACTAAAAGCATTACCGGTACTTGAATTTAAACCTTAGTGCGTGACTTCAAATGTTACAAGTATTTCATTGGTAGCTATTTATAAAAGTAGAGTTATTATAAAAACATAGTAAAACACACCCCATGCTTTTTACAATAAAATTTATTTAATTTTAATTTTTAGAATTCAAACTCTTATATTTAGAAATTATTTTCTTCTTTTTAGTTTGGTTTGCTATTAACCCTACAACTGTTGGACCACTCAAGTTGAGTAGTCTCAGCTCACCGCATAGTGAATTGAGTAGTCTGTGACAACTCAATTTGTATTGAATATTTCACCCGCTAAAAATTATCAAATCACAATAAAACAAAAATCGTTGGAAAGGAAATTATTTAAACTTTAATTTTTGTGTTTACAAATTTTTTCTAAAAAATATATTTACATATATGTAATCATCGTTTTAAAATTGTAGTTTTCTGTAAAGATAGTGCCGCGTGTGAAAAAAAATTACTCATCTTTGTCACTTCTCTAAAGCCCATCACTGACAGATAGATCCTTTGGATTCGTCAAGATTTTAATTTTCTAAAATTGCCTTCCAATCACTCTTATAGTTTCGAAAATATAAATGCAATTCGACAGTTTTCAACCAATAAAACAGCACTTTTGCATTCGAAATATCTCTTACAATTTGAAATATTTGTATAGATAAGTTTATATCTATTTTTAGACCAAAGTTCAATCTTTCGTTTGTTGTAAAAGAAACCATATTTACTCTTAACGGTTTTGTTCGTACAGTGCTGAGAAATACTGACAAGTGGGAAATTCAAATCTCGACTTTCTCATCCTCTCGAAGTGGCAGTTGCAACGGCTTCTGACAAGGTGCCTAGTATAGGATTTGTGCGCGAGAGTTGATTTATTTTATCTCATTTTGTGATTCAAGTAAAGCTAACTCAAATACTTTTATTAAAAATAATTTACAATTATATAGTTTTCAATTTTTTTATCTCTACACTTTGTTATAATAATATTTCATTTTTGGGCAAAGCATGTATTCCTAAATTACTATTCAAACTAGGCCTAGTTTTGTTAGCAGTCTTGTAGCTAAAAACTGGCGTTTTCAAAATAAGAAATTTTGTATTGATATATATTTGCATACAGTTCTATTTAGAACTAAATTACAAAACTTTTACATTTTGAAAAAAATACAAAAAAATGTTTACTACTTTTTATGTAGGCCTAAAGTTAAACTTTTTCTTTTCGTTACTGAACATTTTTTTTTCTTAGGCTAATAACTTAGTAAATTTTACATCAATAAATTTTTTACTGGCATATATGAATTATTATTTGAACCTTTCTCTACAAAAAAGCTATGGAACAGTTTTGGATTGGTTTATAATTACTATATTTGGCGAATTTTTGAAAATATGCTTGCACACTCACCGAAATGGCTTGGCATTGCAAAACATTATGTAGCATTGAACAATTGTAGGGTTTTTTTAAACAATTTATTTTAATTTTTTTAGTCTCAAAACGGAATTAAAAGAAATTGTAATCAAGATACTTGAATTTTATATATTGTATGTGTGACAATAGATTTAAAATTATGTATGTAAAATATTATGTATTATGTATTGTCATCGACTCTTGATACGTTTGCAAATTTTCAAGTTAATCAGATATTTTTAAGTAAGTTAAAATTCCGTTGAAAGATTCCGTTACATAGGCCTAGTAGGTCAAGTTAATATAAAGTTTGTACAAAATAAAGACTACCATGAAATTAATTACCATTCACGAATTTGTTAATAACATTGAGTCTAAATCTAATGTTTCTAAGTTGTAAATATTTAATTCACTATCTATTAAGTTTTTATTTTAACTAATAAATCTTGGTAATCATCACTGTAACTATGTGTTTATTTTAGATTTAATTTAGCATAATATATTCAAATTCAACTTATTAGCTAGTTGGAGCGAACAAAATTTCACTTTTCTTCAGATTTCACGCAGTAAATATAATAATAAGTACCTTACTTAACACACCTTTACTGTATTTACTCAAATAAATAATTTTGATTAAGATAATAATAATAATAATCAACCAGCTTTTATCTATGTACAGGATATAAAATAATACAGAAACTTTAATATTTTTTAGGTGTTGATAAACGTTAGGAACAACAAAAAGCTTTTAGGACGTGTGAAGGCATTTGACAGGCATTGTAATATGGTTCTGGAGAACGTGAAGGAAATGTGGACTGAGTTACCTCGTACAGGCAAAGGCAGAAAGAAGGTAAATAAACCATTTCCAATATCTTTTTGTAGCTGTATTTAATTAGCAGTCTAAAAATTGTAATGCAGCAAACATATTACCTGAACACTTTTGTTCACTTTCCTAGAACTGGCCGCCATACTAATGTTATGTTGAATACTTAAGTAGTTTTCTCAACGACATAATGTGATGTACAGCTTAAATTGCCTTTCATTAGTAGATCTATAACAAGGATTGTATATAGGAGGTTGTCTCACTCCCGTAAGGCCTCTGTAACCAGCGGTAGGCGGAGCCGTGACGTCACCGGGAGACCTTTACGTCTCGCCATCATCGCAACTGTTGACGTAACTTAATATTTTTTTTGTCATTCTTTGCTTATGGTAAATAAAATGCCGTAGATAGAATGATAATATATTCAAATTTAATGTCTTAATCTTAAATTACATCCTTAAATTTGTTGCGTAAAATTGTAAAAAGATTAATACAATGTCTGCAGTGAACAAAATGATTCTTCATCCTGCAGCCAAATCTTTAACTTTTGTACCTGCTTTTATACGATATCTAAAACACTCAAATTACTACCATAAAGATTACATGGATTGTTTTTGTTTAGTATTTCAATTAATTAATAAACTTTTAACTTAAAAAAGAACCTTTTATTTGTTATTTTATTTTAGAAGAACATTGTAAACAAAGTATTAAGAATGATATAATTAAAACACATGGTGACTTAAGTCAGATGTGATAACTCAGTTTGAAAACATCCAAACAGCTTTTAATGAAATATGGGCCAAAGTGGGTCTTCACTCAATCTTTTGTTTTCAATGTTAAATTTTTGTTTTGAAATTAATAATCTAGTAATATGAATGCAGACAATATGGGTTTATAATCTACGACTCAATTTGTAAAGCAAGTTTTAGTTTTTATTCATAAAATATAAAGAAATCATTTAAAATTGAGCCTTTTATGCCGTGAAACTTAAAAGCAATTATTGATAACTATGAAAGAGTCTTCTTGTACTTTTTAGAAGTTTTTTTAACTTCATTGCTTTTTTTCTTTTGTTACAAATATGTTCATTCAAAAACTTTAACCTTATAAAAGTTTTTTGTTTTAGAAAGGTTTTAGCTACAGCGAATGTAATTTCTGGGTACTTTTTAACAGCTTCTTTTGTCAAATTTAAAATCACACATGTCCCTTTAATTAAACAAGACTTGAGAAAAGACTCAAATTCTGCATTTAAGTACTTTGATTGGTTTAACCACTCTGTGGAAGCCAACACAGATAAACCACCATATGATAAATGCTGTAGCCAAGAATTATTATATGCACCACTTTTATTGTCGTTGGTCATTTCTTGAGTTATCTTGCAGATACGGATGTTTAGATTTATGTTTTTTTGCAACCCATCCTATAAAAACACTAAATGCATGTTAAATATATTATGTATAGTTATTTAAAAATAGTTGTGGGGAAATACTGTAAATACACATGTCAAATGAATTCGTTAATTATGTAATGCTCGTTTGATAGTAAAATATTCATTTAGTTACGAATTGCAGTAAGTTTAAAAAAATTTATTATTCTTTAAACTGCCACAGCCATTAATAGACTACTTCGCATAGATATGAATTATTGACATGTGGAATAAAGTGTAGTATTAATAAATATAAGATTGTTTTCTACTCGAAAAACTTTTTAATTTTTGTGGTGATAATTACAACAAATGTTTAAATGTTATTCTAAGCATTTTTGTATTCAAGCAAATAAATAATAAAATTATTTCTTTCGAAAAATTAGTTTAATTTTTGCAAAACATCTATCTTTACCTGACAGATATTCCAAATCATTTTCTTTCAAATCGTTAGTGTCGTCTGTAGTCAATTCATATAATGTTTCATTGTCGAGTTTGTATTCTTCTTGTGTATCTTTATTATATTCTACAGCCATTTTTATTCCTGTTACTTTAAGAACTTTACTAACGATAAACTCGTCGTTGTCCTCATTGTTGTTGGCGTTAGTATTGTTTTGTAAAACTCCTTGTGTTTTTCCCAAAACAATCATCCGAAATCGGTAAAGAGCGTCCAATGATGAAGGATGATCATTCAAGCCATTTTTCACTTTGACTATTATTATCATTTGCAACAATAGACGTCTTAACCAGCTCAGTAACAAGCTTTTTATTTTCCCTACTTTTGGTGTGAATTGGTCTATCCCTACTCTTTGTTTGATGAACACCAACTCTCTTTAAAGGCTCTAAATTAACAGTTGGCACTGCTCCTGCCTTTAACTGTTTTTTTTGGCACAGTATTTAAAAACTCTGCTTTTAAATCACGCTCATAGTCCTCATCTTTAAAATGGTTTGAGCAAATGACCGATGTGTGAAAGTTAAATTTATCTGCACGCTTGCATCGCTGTATCCATTGCTTACATATGTTTGTTCATCTTTAGGAAACTTGTGGTAAACTATTCTATCATCTAATAACTCACGGGTTTTAATACGGCTATTATTACAAAGAGCAACAGCACATCTCGCGCCAGGCATTTCACTACAAAACTTGCAATCACAAAACTAAACTCAATGCACAATTACAAAAATAAAACATCAAAATAACGCATGAGAACTGATACCAATGCGCATACTGAGCAGACTAAGTGGGAGCGGAAGTGAAGGGGAGGTCCCCCGATGACGCGTTCCCTGCCGTGCGCCGCCGTTTATGCGCACTCATCTGAGACAACCTCCTATATACAAACCTTGGATCTATAATACTTATAAAGTAAAAATATTAACCTGAGCTAAATGCAAATTTTGTTATTTATAAAATAAACAAATATTTTTTTAAATTTGATTTTTGCCATTCTTGACGTTAAAAATATTTAAAAGTAGGCTTTACCAACCTTTATCCTACCTTCTAATTTTGCTTAAGGTTCTGCAACAATAATTTAATAAAATAATGCTTTCTTAAAATAAGATAATACAATGGTCTGCTGATCATCTGTAGGGTTGTATAATTAAATGAACAAAGTCACATCATCATTAATTAATTATGAATTAATTATTCTTCTTTCTCCGTCAAAAAATAAATATGTGTACAAGGTCGTTCCTACAGATACTGGCAAACATATAAGCCCCTAAAAAAATGTTAATTTGCCCCTGTACAGATACCAACATAATTTATCAAAGTCCAGAGTTAGTTCTACCTAAAATAACCTAACTATTTGTGTTACGTTGTTTGTATTACAAAAACAAAACTATGTTGCTTTTATAAATAACCTAATACAATGAAAAAGTAATAATTAAATTATCACAATGATAGTTGTACATACAATTTATTATTTTCTATTTGTAGAACTGAAGAAAAGTATAACAATTAAGTTGAATGTTTAAAGACATGTACTTAACATTAATTTGGATTAGGCCTATAAATCACTTTAACCCTTTTAAACCCGGACCAAAAAATTGAGATTCCAAAATCTGTACAAACACATCACCATCACAAATATGTCGAAAAATACCAGAGCCTTAAAAGGCTTTTTACAGAGTTTTGGTAAAAAATTCATAACTTTGTTAATAGTATGCTATTGTTATGAATGAGGTCTTAAAATGTTAGGAATAAAATGTATTACACAATAAAACAATTTTTGTAATTATTAAACAAATTTTAACCCACACCTCCTAAATAATAATAATAAAAAATAAAATAAAAACAATTTTTGGGAGACTTTACAAAAGAAATGAAGAAAAATTTACATGTGGGAAGCTATATCATTACATTCTAAATATATATTGTCTTTCTAAATCAAATATCAAACTTTTAATAACCTTTTTATAATTTGATGCTACATGTAAAATGAGATACAGCTTACCAAATAAATAACTAAGAAAAAGTTAAGTCCTCACCAAATTTATATTGTGGTATTCACTTATATAAATTTGTCTTTTGGTAACAACACAGAAATATTTGTACTTACACTTATATTTATATAAAAAGTTAACTTTTTAAAAATGAATAGGCTTAGGACTTATTACAGACATTCTTCACTAAGCATACTGGGTGACATCCTTCCTTAGATAGTTAGATACATGTTATATGAACGCTGATAGTGACACATTTTCAACATCGCTTTATTGGGTAAATGGAAATACCGTGGGCCATGTTATACGACCGAATCCGCATTAACCGAGTGCCGCCAGCACTGTGGTCTGACGTGTTAACGATGCGGCTCTATCAATGCTGAACCCGGTTATACTGAGCGCTATCAACACTAGCAGCGCAGCGACATGATAGGTCAGAAATATTTAAATTGTCCTGGTTCTAGTGGTTATTGTGTACGGTACTTCAAAATGACAAAATCTTTTACAGCAACTTGGCGCTATCAGCACTCGTATAACATGGTCCTTATACCTAAAGCAGGCAGTTCTAAAAAAAATTTCACACACTACAACCAAAACTCACAATAAAATAAACACAAGGAAAGATAACCTTGCTAGACATCACAGGAATAAACACAAGTAAGCTACTGCATTGACAGTGACAAACAGCTGAGCGTGCACAGTGCTGTCAAACAATTCCATAGAATAAGCAATGTTTCTAGTTTGTTAAAATATGTTTAGCAAACATAAAAATATTTAAAATTGTTAATAATTTAATCTAAATAATATATACTGTTTAGTATCATATCGATTAATCGATCGATACCTATTTATCTACGATCAGATCTAAGCTATGCGCAGTGTGCATCGTACATGTCAAGACCGTTCGGTGAGCGACATACATTTTCATTTCGTATTCGTACAACTACAATGTCAAGACTGGTTGGTTAACAATCTACATCTCGTTCCTGTGTTCTTTAACATTCGAATGCTACGGCAACTATTCAATCTATTTTTACTATGCTTCTTAACGAGCTAAGCAGTGTTCAATTATAATTTTACGACTCTAAACTTAATTACTAAAACGACGATATGACGGCTTCGTAACCTCAAGAAATCACATTCCCTGTGCACAGGAGGTATGGTAAGACAATCTAGACAGACGGCCAAAGAAATACAACTTTGTAAGTTCCTGCAATTCATATATTACGGTAATTCGTCTTTCAATTATACGGTCCACTTCTAAGATAAAAATCCAGCAAAAGACAAAACATTTTGGTCCAACGGGCCTGATATTCAATCGAAAATTAAGACTTATTAACAATTACCGACAAGTCCAAACAACTAGGGACAAACACGTTTCTCATTTCAAACAATATCTATTACTGGCAGTATGTATATTTATTGGTTATTCATTTAAAACAAGTGCTTGATTATGTTTATTGTTAGTTGTAGTAACTTGATCAAATCCTGTGTTCAATTGAAAATAGCTTAAGCCTATTTTATGTCAAGTTTGTTCAGTATACCACTCCTCTAGCTACATCGATTTCAATAGCCAATGGTGGTTTTAATTGTTTCAATCTGTTAAAATTGTATTTGACTTATGTCACCTTGGTATTTAATTGGGTTTTATCAATTATATTATATCATATTTCCATTTGTGTTAGCAAATCAATTAAGCCTAGGCCTAAGCCTATCTATATCAAACAATTTCAATCTACAAATTGTCGTGTTATTTGTTCTATTGTTTTTGGTTTATCTTTGTCTTGTTTATATATAGTGAAATTGTCTACTTAAAAATTATTATTTGTCAATCAATAATTACAGTAATTACATTGGAAACTTCGTAGGCTATTACCCAATCTGTCGAAGCCTATCTTTAATTGGGTGCACATTAGTTAATAATTTCTTACTATTCCTTTCAAAATGTCTGAAAAGACTAAAAGAGATTTCGAACTCACAAGTTTTGCATTGGAGGGTGAATATTATCGAATTAACCAACTTTATCAATTATCTTTAGAAGTTTCAATCGATCAGAGCAAACTAGCCAACTGTAAGGTTAGATGTCAAAAATTAGAAGCGCAATATGCAGCTTTCAATAATTTGCATAAGGAGGCTGTTCACCTTATGATACAATTAGGTAAGACAGAATTAAAAGAAATCAAGAACCTTTCAAGTGAGTTAGATAATTTGTATTTTCATATTTTACAAGTACATTCACAATATTTTCCGTCTCTCGATGGCAGGGTCTAGTGGGCATACAAGTACAAATGTTCGAAATATTCCAAATGTACAACTACCTAGATTAGGTTTGCTGACTTTTTCTGGTAATTTTAAGGATTGGCCTAATTTTAAAGATATGTTCACTACACTAATTCACAATTATCCAAATCTTTCGGATAAATAAAAACTTATTGTTTGAATGTGTTGTTTTATTTAATTTTAGGCAAAGCCTGTCAATAAGGATCGTTTCATTTCCAAAATGTTCCTGAGAGGAGATTCGGTCATTCTAGTTCTTCGAAACCCTCATGCTACAGCTGCTGGAAAATAAAATTAATATCAATAATTTTGTAAAAAAATTTGTAATTAAAAAGTAACTTTCTAATCATTAGTTGTTACTAGTAGTCATAGTTCCTTTAGTAGTACTAAATTATTCATCAGAAAAATTAGTTTTTTGCTGATTAGTTGTTTTTACAACATCTGGTTATTATAATTATTCTAACTTAAATATTATAGAGAGATTATTTTTAAAACTCAAACAAACAAGTCATTTGAAAACTTTATACAATTAATTTTCACATACTTATTTTATTTTGTAGGCCATTGTAAAAAAGCCATACTAAGATTGATTCTATATTTTTTGGTTGCAAATACTACCGATTTTATAAAAAAAGCACAGCCAGTATTATTCCACAACTTCTGAAAAAGTTCCATGTCTTATTATTTAAAATTTAAGATAAAATGGGCAGATTGGAGTTTTTCTTATTTTCTTTAACTATTAATTATTTTTATTAGTACTATGCCTTCCTACTATTCTTGGAACCAAATGTGTCCTTTATAACAATTTTGTAATTTGTATACTGGTTTCATATCATGCATATTCACTTGAGACCATACTAGCCCCCTTGCACCAGTCTATCTATGTGGAAATGTTCAATTTATATTTAAGGCTAGGCACATGATGAAAGCAGGCAAGGTGAGTCAGCACAACTTCCCTTTTTGGAGGTGTGGATGTTGTAAAGCCATTGTAAATTAAAAAATGACAGAACTCTTGCTTGATTCAAGTTCTGAAACATTTATCGATAAGAATGTTTTTTTTCCTACCAAGTGATGGCAAATATAATAATTTCCAAAATTAAGTTTATATGTTTTAGGGTTTCAACAAACTATTTGGTAAATTGGTCTACTCACGAAGGCACTGAATGAACGAAACATATTAGAATTTGTTTGCACCTCAGCCTCTAGCCCTGGCTCATGCGCTGCTTTGTACCGTACACATCGGAAGAACTCGCTTTGCTTCGGATTATAAAATGAGCTTTGCGAATTTGCATCCTGCCGTCGGCCTCGAATCAGAAACTGCCTCCGAGTGGATTTTATCCGGGTACTTTTATGTTTTGCTTGATTTCAGGGGAACTAGATGAGCTTTAAGGTCGTGTAAAAAATCAAAATGTGCAGAATAATATCATATATTAATTTTTTCAATTAAAACCCCACAAAGTTTCATTCTAGTAAAAAATCTGAAAATATTTTAACTTCCGGTCAAAATACATGCTTCCGGTTATTTTAGTTTTTGCGACTTAATAAACCAACGTGTATACAAAATTGGACATACAATGCGGCCATTAGAGTGCGAACACACACATATATATATATGCAATTTTTAATGAACCCCAAAATGTTTTCTAAGGACAATGATCGGTGCTGATTGACCACTGATGAGCAACAGCTCATATTTGCTCGCTAATAATGAAACCCACTTTACAACTTCCGGCACCCAGAATCCTACCTACAATTATTGAAACTTTGATGTCATACGTATTTGTAGGAGATTAAGCATTCCAATTATCTGAAAATTTAATGACACCATATCCGAGATATTACTAATCATTTCCGTATTTATGACTTTTGAAGTCCTTAGCCAAATTTGATCAATAAGCCCCACACTGTTTTCTTCTCATAGATTTTATGAAATTTAAAAAATTCTGCTAAAAAACTCTAAAATTTATTTTCTTTGCACTTTTGTCAAAACATTAATGGTAAGATAATATTCAACAACTATGTAGGTTAAGGCCACGCTCTCCTCGTCGGCCATATTGGATTAATCCTCCTTAAGTGCAATGCTAACGAATACAACCTAATTTTTTCGTTATTTTTCAACCGAAAATTACAAATGAGTTGTCGTTTGAAAAGTAACATAATCCTAAATGCAATTCGTGGACCAAATTGTAAAAGTAGCAATTTATGTTTTTATAAATAAACTAATAAACATGGATTAGTTTAAAATATTTTTTGTCGTGTTCAAGGCAAGTTATTAAAAATTATAAAACAAAAAGCATTACAAGTTTCATGTAAAATAAAAAAAAATTAAATAAAAATCGGATAAGAAATACCAACAAAATTTGGGGTCAAACGAGATTGTTGCAGCGAGTTACTTCCTCCAAAATATCAACAAGTCCGACTGCGCTCTAGCGGCCCTGCTCCAAACTAGCTGCGGAGTGATATACGTCTTACTTGAGTATCTAGCGCGGGAATATTTTTGCTTCAAACGTTACAAGGTTTGTTTTGCGTTGGAAAAAGTAATTTGATTTGAACGAAAGTGCTAAAATGTCTGTCAAATTAAATTATCAAGGTGGTTATTTCTTTGATCTCTTAATACAGAGTTTACTATATGAAATTATTGTAATTAGTAATTAGTTATAGAATAAATCAAATAATTTGTTTGTTTAATATTTCTAGTTATACATGGCCATTTGAGTAAAGTTCTGATGACATTTACTTTATATCATCTTAATAACTCACAAACAATTTTGTGACGCGCTTGCAACGTCAGCACTTATAATGCGATTCGTGCAGCGTATCGCGAGCACCTATCCTTTTCCATAATGTTTCATTTGGTCATCTGTGTTATTTGTCTTGTGTTCATGTTGATTTATGCTTAAACATATATATTATGTTTAAAGGGTTGTTGTGTCGCAAGTCTCAGATTCTGTGCTAACGAGACTGCGCTGTTTTGTACAACCAAATTTGGTTTCTTAAATTTGCATATTACCTTGTGTGTATTTTTTTTTTATAGTATTCGAAAACCCACCATTTCAAAAAAAAAAAAAAAAAAAAAAAATCACTTCCCCTGACCTTATCCTCCCATTCAATCCTTACCAACCTTAAATTGAATAGTTCAGTTACCAATCAGTTTAAACCTTCTCTTGTCTATGGTTTAAGCCATTTGCGTAGTTGTAATGGTTGGATTATAGCTGTAAGTTCAATAATTTTTACCTGATAATTAACTTCATTTTAGGATTAGTCTCCCCATCATCAATAAATACCTATCACCTTATTACATATCACATCCAACTCACCCAAACCTGTAATCTCAACAATATAAAACCAATACCTAACAGATCATATATAATTCCGATGCCATGTATTGATTTTCCTTCGCTACGCTTCAGCACCAACCGATAACGTTGTATAAATTTATACCAGCTATAACCAGGTTAGCTCATTCATAACTGATGTTCTTAACATGCATGTTATACACACTGACCCATCTTGGATCAACTCTACTTGTGTGTGTTCACAAGTGGTGTGAGTTGTAATTAATAACCAGAAAGGAGATAATTATACAGTACCACGTGCTAGGAGTCATGGTGGTACCATCAAGTACAAAAAAACAAATTACATCTACAATGAATTACAGCTGTAATCATTGTATTTGGATAGCCTAATAGAACTCCGATCCAATGCAATATTTTGTTCCACTGGAAATTCGACTTTTTTGGCGCTATCTATTGGGGAAACGAAGGAAGCTGGTTGGAAACACCAATGCTTACAATGCTTTCTCCCTAGCGCTACCTCGCGGCGCGATCATGTACTATTTTCGCGAACACCTTTTTTCCGGCACACAACCCCCGTATGGATGCAAGATCTATTTATTATTCATGATCTATGCTGTAATTATCTCGCATCTCATCCTTATTTTGTTATTTACCACAACCTTTATTCTACTCAATCCGAACTTCTCCATGATTTCAAACAATTTCCTTTTCTCCATTATTTCAAACAATTTCCTTTAATATTAGTACATCCTACAAAAAAAAAAAACAGGCAGTCGTGGGACTGCCGTCAGAAGTGAAAACATTTTAGCTTCGTATAGTTAACTTTATTTTTGAGTTATTAAGAAGTATTTTTAATCAATGTATTAATGTTGTAATGGGATCTTAAATAATTGCGGAGAAGCGACGGAGACAGCTATAAAAAAGTTTCACTTACCTGAACTAAGTCTTTTACAACATCTATGCAATTTTTTACTTACTTACATGAACGATGCCGGGTACGACAGCTATAAAAAGTTTGACTTATTTACTTGAACTAAACCTGGTACGACAGCTAAAAGAAATGTGTTCCTTATTTACCTGACCAAATACTGGTACAACAGCTATAAATATTATTATACAAGTGGTATACACAAACTAAAACATGTACAATAGGGTGGAATGAAAATGCCCTTTTTTTATTACTTTTGATTTTTTATTCGTAATAGTGGGGAAAAGATGCCTTTTAGGTTCAAAAAGAACAGAAAAAAATTTGGTTGCTTTACTGCATCATCTTGAGGTGCCGCAAAGGGCTTAAAGTTTATAAAAAAAAAGGAAAATATCAAAATCTCAAACTATTTAATTTTTAAAAAAATGGGTTTCTAGTGCTTATATTGTAAAAAAATATGTTTGTAAATACTTATACAAGCACTAGAAGTCGTACAAAAATATTAACTTCAAAATATAACTTAAGAAAAGTATTTTTTTATTTAGAAAAAAATAGAATTTTTGATTATTTTGAAATTTGTGCTATCTATTTTTAACATTATTGTTTAAGAGTATTAAGGTTGAAATTAAAGATTTTCAAGCTAAATACATCCATATTTATTAAGTAAAACATATAATCCCATCAAAATACATTTTTAAGTATGTTATTAGTTCCTGAACAAAAACTTTTTAGGATTACGATTGTTAAAGCTTCAAAATATTTCTTTTAATTCATAGACACTTTAAATTGTTTCTTTATATCAAATTTTGGCATGTTTTTACGTGAATCAATTTTTGCTCTGATAAATCCTTCTCTTGCTGTTGAACCACATACACTTTGAGCAAGATTCAGTCACCAATTTTACAGCTCTCTCCACAGCTTGAGTGTGACAAGGAAACCTGGGAAAGTCAATAAGCGGGTCCTTTTCACTTGGTTGAGCTTCAGATGTCTTCTTTATAAATCCTTTCAGAGATTCACAGGAAACATGTTTTACCAAGGGGGGTTCAGCTATGTCATTTTCAGCCCATGAAATCATGTCGATGTAATCCTGTGAGTTAAAGTTTATCTGTGGAATTTTAAACTTCCTGACTCCATCACTACTTTCCGTTCTTGCTTTTAAAATGCGCCGTAAGCCGAGTTCTCTTACAGTTTTGCGCTCGTTACATATCATAGATAAAAGGAGATTTTCTGCAGCAGCGAAATACCCATTTCTTTGTTTAGCTGGATCTATAACCTTCTTTAAATCATCAGAGAGATATCGTGAATATGAGATTAGCTTAAACAGATGTTTGGAGCCATTAGTACATGAAGGTTTCAACTTAATACTAAACCATACAGGTGCATACACTTTCACAATGTACGCAACCAGAGACTTAAGGCTTTCAGTTGCCACATACAATCTAAGTATACGGTTTGCTAATGTAAGCCACCTAGAGTGAGCAAGTTTTCCAGGGTTCCTCAAAGATAGATCTTGAGAGCAATTTCCACTTGACACCGCGATACACATTTCCCATAAGTACTTCTGGTCTGTACTTAAATCGTTTGCGTTATCCAAAACAGAAAGGTTATTTTCAATTGGTGAGAAAGTAACCACAGGGAGATCAGCACAGTGTTCAAGCTGTTGGCCTATTTCACCTTTAAACTCATTTGGTCCCTTCGTTTTACCATATAAATGGCAAAAAAGATGTAGCAATGGTAACTCGTTTCCATGGAACAGACAAACTAACCATTGTAATGGTCTTCCGATTCCATTTTTCATCAAAGAAATCACACCATTATTATGTCCGGTATTTACAACAGTTCCATCAAACCCAATAGCAGTAAAGTTAAAAAGTTGTTTGTGGTGTTCTCTATTTTCCAGAAACTCCATTATACTGTTCGCTATGTCTTTTCCAGTGCCGGATTTGGGTGTTACGTGTCCTAAAAACTTAGAGTTGGGTTCCTCTATTAGTGAAACATGTTCTTCTGAAATAACTTTTTTATAAAACTTACTTCCTTTCTTTTCTTGAACAATTTTTTTGTCTTTTCTTCCATAAAAAAAAGCCCTCTATTTTCGGTTATCTGGCCATGAAGACTATTGTTTGAGAGATCTCTTCGGTTTTTTGACCTTTCACGTCTAATTTTCATTCTGTCTATCACTTTGGTTTTATCTTCCTCCGTGATAATACCTAAATCCTGTAACGCAGCACTAGCTATAGCTGCAGCAGCTCTGTCTGACACTCCCGTACGGTCACAGATGGAAGCAACAGATGGCAGATTAATACGCATTTGCTTGCTAGTATTTTTCTCTTTTTTGTGTTTAGAAGGGCCTGGTAGATTTAGATCTTCTTGTAAATTCAAAGGTTGGCTTAATACTTCTGGAAAATAAAACTGCTGTTCTTCACAAACCAAGTCTATTTCCCCTTCCTCGCTATCATTTTTGTCAATTCCCATTTCTGATACACTAGCGTTTTTTGCTTGTTCTTGACTAAACTTTACTATTCTCTGAAGTTCTCTACTTTTTCTCTCTTCTCTTTTCTTCATAGCGCTTGTGGTAATTCTATCAACGCTACTCATAACCATTTTCCTAGTTAACCGTTGATCTTTCAGAAACTCTTGTTCCAAAACTGGTACTTTTTTCTTTTATACAACTACAAATATCAAAGTTTTGACACTTGCAGACAGCTATATCAAATAATCGTCCAGCTTCTTCTTTAAATTTTGCAAGGTTCGAGTCAAACTTATCCGACCCTTGTCTAATTTTTGACTTTAACAAGTTCCTGTATTTGGTATGATAAACTTTTATCATCTGTGAAATTCTAAGGGTAGAAACAATGGGAATAGATGCTCTAGACCAAATCAGTTCAATTTTAGGAATTAAAGTGTCAGAAATTTCACTTACAGCAGGATCCTTCTCTGACGAAACTTTGAGGTTATGTCTAATAAAACAGTAGCACCTCATATCTTCGTACGTAGGTAGTACAACACCACAAAAATCACTAAATCTTCCAAAAATAGGGCACTCCGACATTTGTCTCGTATTCACTGATTTAGAATGGACCATTTTAGCTCACAACAAAAAAGCGCACTGCAGAAACAAACAAAATGCTGAATCACGATACTCTATTACACAATAGGTGCAATCCCCCCACCAACTACTCATCAGAGCGACTGACGCTTGCGCAAACAAAACTCCGCCGCTATTGATGCCAGTCCCCTCCCCTCACTCCCACCCCGGCCTCCACTCCTCAAGGCAAGGGCAGTCGGGCACTAACACACCTGTTCCATCGATGACTCATAGGCCTATTACCGTATTTCAATTCAACTATAAACTTTTATTATATTTCAGTTCATATTGAGACACCACATTAAACATTTTTGTTAAACTCTCAATTGTATAAATACTTTTCAAAAAAGCTGCAAACACCGTGTTTTTACAAAATTTCATCTCTCTTGCGGCACCTCAAGACACGCTCCAAAAATAAAAAATAAATAAATTTTCACCTTTTTTGACAATAAAGTAGGTTTGTTATGGTATTTCAAATTGAAAAAAAATATTTAAATGTTTTTATAAAAATCTTGAAAATTTGGTAAAAATTGCTATTTTAAGAAACTTTGTCGCACTTGCGGCACCTTAAGATGTACTCCAATATTTTTCATATTTTTTCTTTATCTTTCCAACACCAAAAGGCAACTTTTCCACGATATTACAAATGGAAAACCGAAACTTGTTTTTTTCGTACCACCCTAATGTACAAGAAGCCTATGTTACTAAATAAACGTAATATAATTATGTATTTTCAATGGTAAAAATATGTGAGTTCTCATCTTCATCAGTAATTTCAATTACTCTTGCATTGCTATCATTATCTTTATCTGTACATTCTAAAACTGATACTAAAGGCTTATGATAACTAAAGTAAGAAACAAATAATTTCGATTGAAATCCATCCAAATGTCTTGTAAAAACAGCATCTATTGTAGTTTTGTATCTTGTGGTGCTTTTAAGTCGATCATTTGACATGGTTAATCCAAACTCTTGATTTAAAAACTTAATGAATGTTATATCTAATATTTTAAATGTTGACTATGATTTGAAATTTTTTTAAAGAAATATTATTTGTAAAATACATAAAAATATTCCTCCCTGGCGGGGATTCGAACCCTGGTCTCCCGTGTGACAGGCGGGGATACTGACCATTATGCTACCGTTGACTGTGTTGGAATTGAGTTAGTTAGTGCTACAGTATCTCTCTTTTGTAAACACAGAGGCGATGACGAATAATATCAGACGATAACGTGAGATCAGAGATTACCCATCTGAAAAAGTGCCTAACGCGCCATAAGAAGTTTTCACTTAAAAAAAAAATGGGATATTAAATACAGGCATGTGTCGCACCAACATAGAATTAAGTCTCCAAACATCACCACCATATTGCGGTTTATCAGTCAATTATAGTATACACATTCATTTATTTTGAACTTTCCTATTTCTTTGATTTCACTTGTATAACCCTGCATATTATGGGTATTTGGGTAACCTGACTGAAGATAATTTAAATGCATGATATGGAAGTGGATGGTAGGCGCTGCAGACCGACCTGCCGTCTTACAAAATTAAAGTTCATCACACCTTTTGTGCATGGTCGCGATTTGGTCAATTGCATCTGGAGTCTAATATTGAGTTTGCCACACAACCTACCTCTTCTTTCCTGCTAGACCACCGCTTGTGGCGATTCACACCCCCTGTCCTTTCTGCGCGCTTTCGTATTATTGTTATTACTATTTATTCTTATTATTATTTATTTTTTGCCGCTAGGGGGGGACTGTGACGCGCTTGCAGTGATGTCACCATGTCAAGCGTGGTTCGGGACACGTGACCTTGGCGCAGCGCAGGAAGCCGTCAGAGCTATAGGAACGATTCAAGCGGACACAGGTGTGCGCCGAGCTCTCCTTATTAAATCGTTTGGCAGGCCTTTATAAATTATAATTAAGTACACGTAATAATTAATTATGACTGGCTAGTAGTGAGAATAAATGGCGACCGGTAGGGTTGGGGTTCAAACCAAGTAATGCCGCGTGGCTAACGGTACGGCTAGTTCAAGTAAATTCGAGTTTAAATCAAGGTACTGTATAATTAGAACTAGTCCAAATAATCTGGTAGCATCAAAGCGGGTTCCTAAGCATATGGTCAAGTGAATAGTGTGTTGGTGTACAAATGATTATTGGTAATCGTGGTTAGTGATTCACGGCGTCGGCAAAATGGCGTACCCGTAATTCTGTATGTTTGGCGATTTCAACCTTCGCCCAGGGCTCACGCGCCTCAATTTTAACCACACACTTTACACGTTATGAAACTTGATGTTGTGAAACGAACCCGCCCTGTTTATGCTCTAGTATTATCAAAGTGGTTTCCTATCAATTATAAAAAATATGGCAGTAAGACTTAATTATATTTTCTTAATTAATGTGCTGGCTGTAAGCTTGATCAACTAATAATACTGCTAGAAATATATATACACAGAGGATGAACATTGTATGATTTGAATGGTGGCGTCACGTTGATTTTACTCTGTCTGGTCTTCGAAGGGATGGGAGTAGCCCAAAGATGACTCACAGAGGAGGAGTAGGGTGGAAGCGGAAACTTAGGACGTACTAGGTTTCAATAGTTGTTGCTGTCAAGATGTCTGAGTGAGTGGGGTCAACGCTTTTTAGTTTTTTTTGTGGAATTTAGTTTACTACAGTGTTTGCTTTTGTTGTCTATCAGTTATGATTTTAGGTAAGTAGTTGGAGCTCATTTGCTGGAATTATCTTTTGTTAGTTTTAGCTATATGTCGAAATGGGCAGCAAATGTCGGCGTAAGATAAAAAAGCTGTGTAAAAATCGTGGAGGTAAACGTCTTCAGGAGTGACATATTTTAAAATCTTATAAATGCTTGCCTTCGACCGCCAGTAAAAATGAAGGAACAAACCGTGCTACCACTTGAAGCCATAGTAATGATGATCTCTGCAGCCCGGAGCCGGACAATGAAACTCCATTTCAAGACCTTGTTATTGAAGAAGTGTCAGAAGACGAATGTCATGAGTATGAAGTGGTTCAAGGAAGGCGAATTATTGATATAGCCTATTTATTTGAAAAGTTGAAACTATTGAACAATCACGCCCCACAGTTCGGATGTTCTTTTAGTAATTTAATCCTTACAAGGGAAATAACGCGTGGACTATGTTCCAGTTTTATCTTTGTGTGCAACATGTACGGTTTCAAAGAAACTGTGTGGCCTGCCCCAACAACGAATCATCATTGGACATCAACGCGGCAGCGGTGGCAGGTTCCATGAGCACGGGAGGTGGTTTCGCAAATTTAACAAAATTTTTAGGGGCCATGAACGTTTGGTGCATGGGGTTCAATACTTACGAAAAGTACAAACATGTTGTCTCCAAAGGCTGGGAAGATTCTGCCCTTGCAGAAATGAAGATTGCAGCAGAAGAAGAAGCAGCCCTCGTGCGAGAGCGAACGACATGGGCAAGGAAGGCATGCCCTTGCTTACCGTGGTGGCTGACGGGAGCTGGTCCAAGAGATCATACAGAACCAACATCAACTCTTTGTCTGGCGTGGTAAGTGTAATTACTATCTCAGAAACTATAAAAGTTACAGCAAACTTTAAATGGGGGACCTTCCCTACTTTTTCTTAAATTAGAATACAATATTAACATTTCCGAAAACTCCGCCATTTATCCAATATGGTGGCCAACTTTTTTTTTTCAAATGGAAACCCTATTTTTTATGTTAAATTTCGATTAGAGATATAAATTTAAGACATTTTTATTCTTTTGTATTTTTTCCTAAACCTAACCGTTTATGAGATACAACTTCCCAAACATTGTCTATTTAACGTGATTTTTTTAAGTTGGCCACCATTGGTATCTCAAAAACTGTAAAAGTTACACCAAACTTTAAATGGGGAACATTACTTTGTTTTTTGAGAAATTAAAAAATATGTACTTAAAATATTTGTAAATGGCCGCCACTTTGTAAATGGTCAACTTTGAAATTTCTTATAGAAAGCCCTATTTTTTATGACGGATGTGGGTTTTACATACAATTTTAAGACTTTTAAATTAGTTTTGAGAAATATTTAATGGTATTATTGAGTTCATCTATGTTTCAGTGATAAAAATAATTATCTTCAATGTTATATAATATAATTTATAAGATTTTTCAAAAAAATTTTGAAACGTTTAGACAGTTTCTTTCATCCTGTAATTTCTGATTCCAAAATATAAATAAGGTTATACTATTTTCAAGTTAACAGTTCAATTTTAGTATTTGTTCTGTATTATTTGTGATAATTTAGGGTAATGCATTTATTTTTGGATATTTTTGCAAAATAGGCTTAATGTTATTCGCAACCTTTAAGTAGGTACATAGTGTTTTTCCAGTACTTTTTTTTAAATAGGTTTTTTTATACACATTTATTTACAACTAAATTACAAAATTTGTGTAAATTGTAATGGTACCAAAATTCGATTGATAGACTAAACAGAAGATACATCATATCAGGGATCATTTCACACTTACAAGGAAACATCGTTCAAATTGACCTTTCGCGAATTTTTCGTTCAAATATTGGCTACAATGTATGACCTTGACAGCTGGCGGCCAGTATACCTTCCCCCCGCCCCTCCTAGACCACCTAAAGCACATTATCAATTAGTTCCGTTCTTGGTGTCATTCGCTGCTGACATATTTTTATCATCTGGCCGGTCAAATATACCGTATGTTTCTATTACCGTAGTTTGGTCGTCGGTAAAATTACCGCATGTTTCGGTTGACGTTGTAGTATAGGAGTTTGTGTATATAGTAGTTATTAACATTGTGTTTAGTTATTCTTTTTTAGTGTGTATAGTTATTGTTTTTTGAGTATAAAATGGATAAACCTAGTATAAGTCGAATTGCACATATGCAGGACCCAGACTTCAGTGATCAAATTCGAAATTTGTTGGACTCTGAGACTCTTGATGATTTATCTGATGACGAGTCCAGTATAGTTGATGATTCAACCCTGATTATTTACTGCCTAATGAAGAAGAAAGTGAAGACTATGATTTGCTTGAAGAAGACAATAAAGACATAAATATAAGAAACATGGTAGCTGAAAATGTACCCCTATCAAAGTATTTCTTTGAAAGATTGAAGAAAAATGAATCTGGCTCTCCAAATGTATGGAAAAGTGTTCCCCCGCCAACATAATTTCCTAATAATTTTCTGGTTTTTTTTTGTTGCTTTTTTCATCATATAATGTAGGTTTATACGTAAGTTATAGATTTTTTTCTCTTCCAACGAATCAATATGACTAAAGTAATATTTCATGGTATTATTTTCAAAATCTACTATTTTAAAATTCTTACTATAATCCAATTTTTTTTTAAATACATTTTTTTGTCGCAACAATGATTGCACAATTAATTATATTCCTTGTAAACTAACACATAACCCAACCAAGGACCGATGTTTCCTTTAGCGTTATGGAAAACATGTTTCCTTATAAGTGTTAACCACCAATCCCTGATAGCACAAATAAAAATACTCATAGCTCATTCATTACCTTCACATTCCATTTCAAACATTAATATAAAATCATTCACCATGTTTGTAAACCCTTATAGTATTAAGTTTATTTAGGACAATATAACAAAATAAAAATGATTTACAAGGTTGAGAAATGGGAAGAAAAAAATTGTTAGAGGAAAGAGGTAGAAGAAGGCGATTTTTGATAGTAAGGAGTTTTTTGGCATCAACTTCAGTATAACAGTCCAGTGTGTGCACAGCTCTAATAGAAGTTTAACAAGTGTTTGAATAAACTATACATAAAAGTTACCACCAGAAAAAAAATATAAATTGAACAGTTTGAATATTGAGTGCATAATGTATTAAACCTACATCCAGTCAATTTGGTGAGTTTATTCCAGTTCACATCCTTCTCCACGCCAGACCTCCATATTTTCCTCACATTGAAACATCTAAACTTATCAACTAATCGTCACCCGCTTCTTAAACGACACTACCATTCAGGAATTTTAATTAAACATCTATTTTAATCTTAAGCTCAAAATTGTAAACCATTTCAATCACGTCACAAGTTAGCATCAATCATCTTTCATTAGCATAAGCCTAGATTAAGTGTTCATTTTGTTAATATAGTTATTAAATATTTATTTGTTCTTGTTAAATATATCTAAACTAAAAAACCCTCACAACCAGCTAGCTGGCAACCCAATTGTAAACATAAACCCGAGATTTGTTAAAGTCAATAAATAATTTATAAATCCATTCCATAGCGTCTCTCAGTTTATTTTATATTTGACGATAAACGCGGAAGGATACAACGTACACAACACTTGACATTATAGTAATCATCGTTTTTAAATTGTAGTTGTCTAAAAAGATGATGCCAATATAAAACGCAAAGAAAATACACAAAACTTGTCACTTTTCTAAGGCTCATTATCGTTAGACAGACTTTTGAAAAGAATATAAGGTCACCTTTGGATTTCTCAAGATTTGAACTTTCTAACACTGCCTTCCAATCATTCGTCACTCTTATAATTTCTTAGATATGAAGTTTTCTGTAAACCCTTAAGATTTGACAGTTTTTCAACCAATGAGCAAGCATACTTTGTAATTGATATATCTAGTACAAATCGATATACTTGTACATTGATGTTTATATGGATTGTAGTGTAAATTCTATATTATTTTTTGTTTTTATAAGAAAAACCTGATTATTTAGTGTTCATGGGCTACAGTCTTGTCTGTGAAATATGTAGGCCTACCATTGCACCGATTATCTTATCGCATCTAGCCCAGCCAATAGAGCAAAAAGAAAGCTAATTTTGTTATTGAATTTAACAGCAGGCGACATCCACAGTGACTTTAAGGGTAGCACATAGGTATGTAAATACAACTATCAGGCAAGAAGCTTTTGCACATTTTGTATAAACAAAAATTACAATAAAGTAATACTTTTTTGTTTTTTTTTTGTTAATATTATAAAAAATGATGAATTGATCACTATACTTTAAAAAAATCTACAATTTTTTTTATAGATCCTGATTCTACCATTTTTCACCGAGAAAAGTCGGAAAAACGTTTCAAAATTACCATTTTTCAAAAGTTAATATCTTTGTTAATTTACAGTATTAAGGGCAGATCCTTCAGAAAATGATTGTTTATTATGTACATTTCAAACAGGAAGAAGTGAAATTTGTCCCATAAATAGTTTTTGCACAATTGCAGTATACACTATTTAGGCCTTTATTTTGCATAATGCGCCCAATTAACCTGAGTGGCCCGATTTAAATTTACCAAACGGATTCTGACAGTAGACATTAAAACCTAAAATTCTTATATCTGCGATTTATTAAAAAGGTTGATAAATTTGCGACCGACGGCGAGATAGGCAGTGGTAGTGGTTGTACCAGCAGCTTGCAGTTCTCTTCTCCTCCGCAATATGTATTACACATACTACACAATCATTTCCCGAAAGATCTGCCCTTAATATTGTAAATTAACAACAATATGAACTTTTGAAAAATAGTAACTTTTAAGCGTTTTCCGATTTTTCTCGGTAAGAAGTGGTCCGATCGGGGCCTTAAAAAAATCTTTTGTAGGTTTTTTAATTCTCTACAAATGTCGCGTTGGAAGTATCGTGATCCATGCATAAATATTTATATTATCAACGAAAAACCTAAAAAGTCCAAATTTATTGTTATTTTTGTTTATAAAAAATGCGCAAAAATTCTTTGCCTTATAGTTTTTCTATTTTATATAAATATGTGCTGCTACCGTACTTCAAGTTACTGTGGATGTCGCTTGGTGTTAAATTCAATAACAAGAAACAATCTCTATTGGTTGGGCTAATTGTTTTACGGAGCGCGCCGCCATATGGAACTGTATGACTTGAATAAGTGAGTGCTTGTGTTACGTTGTGTTAAATTTAGTGAAACAAAGTGGATTTAGTGATCGTGTTGTGGAGTTATTGATTTTAGTACCGTTCCTGTAAACTCTTTTATAATTAGTGTTTTTTTTTTTTATTCTAAACTCTTGCTCTTTCAAGACAATATATGGCCTAGAAATGCATTTAAAATTTTCTTAGAGTTTATATATTTTTTAATTCCCCAGACCTGTTGTTAAATTCTCGGTAATGTTGTTTTCGACTTCTTATGACCCCTCCCAAAATGAAATTCTGTATCAGCCCCTGATAACAAGCAAGTATTAATAATAAAAACATTTCGATTGTGTTCGACAATATATACAAATTTATTTTATTCTTAAACACAATGACATAAATAGGTGAAATATTTTAAATTACAAATTTTTTTTTTTCAAAATTTTAGCACAATTAACTATACGGTAATTTATCTCTCTTTGTGTATCTGATTCTGGTCAAATAGTATGCAAATATATTATGTTTAATAAGTAACAAATTAATAATTAATACTCAAGTCCAAAAAGTTTAAGTAATTTAATGTAGTAGTTTTAATCAAATATTAATTTTTAAAGTTTACAGTTCTAAACAGAGTTTATTCAATTTAAAAAAAAATTAGATGTTCTTTAAATGGAAATTAGTAATTTAATTTGTACTTGAATGTTACCTCAACTGGCTGTAGGGTTGAATTAAATTTTTGGTTAGTGTTAGTTTTGTAACCAAATATTTCTCTTCTTTATGAAATACAATTGTATTTCTGAATCTAATCTTCCTTTCAAAATAAAAAAAATATACTTGTTTATCACACTGAACAAATACTTGTTATGTTAAAGAATTATTTGTAGGAGCGTCCCAAAGGAACCGCTAAATTCAAACAATTAGATCCACTGCCCCAAAAATCATTTTATGTTATAGTTGCGGCCAGGGCCGGATCTACACATTTTGCGCCTTTGGGCCCCCCAAAATTGCCGCCCCTCCCCACAATTAACACTAGAAGTGTTAATGCTAACGTTTTTCCGAAGTCAAGCCATTTCGGTGCGTGTGCAAGCATATTTTCAAAAATTCGCCAAATATAGTAATTATAAACCAATCCAAATGTGTTCAGTAGCTTGTTTGTAGAAAAAGGTTCAAAGAATTTATATATGCCAGTAAAGAAATGATTGATGTAAAACTTACAAAGTTATTAGCTCAAGAAACAAAAATGTTTAGTAACGAGAGGAAAAAGTTCAACTTTAGGCCTATATAAGAAGTAGAAAAAGATTTTGTAATTTTTTTCGTAAATGTAAAAAAATGTCGTAATTTAGTCATGAATAGAACTGTATAAAAATATTTATCATTTTCAAATTTCTTATTTTGAAAACACCAGTTTAAAGACTCCCAACAAAACTAGGCCTAGTATGAATAGAAATTTATGAATATA
>JAGFPH010000208.1:827560-837800 GCA_018207615.1 Philaenus spumarius
ACCTAATACCAAAAAGTCAGTTAAATTATTGACCAAAATTATTAAAACCATTATCATATTACGTTTTGTATTTAAATTTCGATTATTTTTATACTAAATTTGATGTAAATCGGACAATTTTGACCAACATGTACCGCCAAACAAGTTTTTATTTTTAAAACTAACTTCGAATGAACAGTGGAACTAAAATACAATTCATATAAAAACGTGAGCATATCGAGGGACAAAAAATACTTTATGTACGATTGTAATAATTTTGTATTGCTTGATAATCAGAACAAATCGCCGGTTACAAGGAAAATTTGAAAACATAATTAATATACTATGTAACTTAATTTAATATACAATAAATACAAAATAATACATACCAACAAAAAAAGTTAATGTACTTGAGCGAGAATTAGATTGTCTTATATCATGTTTTATTTGTATTTAATAATACATACCAACAAAAACGTTAATGTACTTGAGCGAGAATTAGATTGTCTTATATCATGTTTTATTTGTATTTACCATAGTTATATTTAAGGAATGTACAGGGTGTCCAGTAATTAGGGGATAAAACTTCGGAATGGTTCTATGGGTCAAAATAAGAAAAAAAGTTTATATAAACATAGGCTCGAAAAAGCTTTGTTTTCCAGATATCCGCCATTATGATTTTTGTACAAAATAATTTAAATCTAGAGAAAGGATTGACTGAATAAGTTCAAACTTGGCATGAAGTTTAACCTAACAATGATATATCTAAAAAAAGCAATTAAATCCAATCATGCGTTTCAAAATAGCGGCTGTTGAACAAACCAATTATTACACATAACTTAACTATTATCCTTCATCCGATTGTTTTTACGGTTACACCATCCGATAGGGAATCAAAAGGACTACAAAAAAAGGTGCACACATTTTATTCGTTAAAATGTACAGTTTTTAAGTTATTTAGGTTTGAAATTTATTTAATGTATGGTTATGAAGCAATAAAAAATTATTACAATCATACATAGAGTATTTTTTGTCTCTCCATATGCTCACGTTTTAATATGAATTGTATTTTAGTTTCACTGTTCAGTACCAGGAGACCGAGCTAAAGCTCGATTATAAGCAGGGCTATGATTTCAATAATAAATATTGGATTATTGAGTTTTGAGGTTAGGCCTATAACATTAAACAACTAAATAAAGGGTATATACAACATTAGGCTTACCTGTAATAAAAATACAGTTTAAATGATTAACCACAATCTCAACGCTATGCCTCAGAAATAAGTCAGGCCTAAATTAAAGTATTATTTCAATATCGATTTATTCCTAGAGCCTAGTTCGCTCACGTCAATAACTACTATTATTGCAAATTTCCGTGAACATCATTTCGGTTAGGCCTATAACATTAAACAACTAAATAAAGGGTATGTTTATTATGTATTCGTTGCCATGGTAACTATATAAATAGATACAACATTAGGCTTACCTCTAATAAAATATATACAGTTTAAAAGAAAGCAGATGATTATTGTAATGGCATTGAAAACATTTGCATCAGCTGTGCTTTGTATTGTTTAAAATGGACAAATTTCACTTTTTAATTTAATAAAAAGACGTAGAAAACGAATTTTCCCAGACTGGTGACCATTTCCAATCGATTTCTCGTGGCCAAAAGCCTAATATAAAATCAAAAAATCAAAAATCCTTAGACGGAGATTCCAGATCCATTTAGCAGACAAACAATTATCTCTCGCTTTAGAAGATAAGATTCAAAGTTAGTTTTAAAAATAAAAACTAGTTTGGCGATACAAGTTGATCAAAATTGTCCGATTTACATCAAATTTAGTATAAAAATAATCGAAATTTAAATACAAAACGTAATATCATAACGGTTTTTAATAATTTTGGTCAATAATTTAACTGACTTTTTGGTATTAGGTACCTAGTATTTGTTCTCATTGAGTGCAGCCAAGCGTCACTAATTAGGGTCGGGTGGGCGGAAGACCCTAACCTTTTCTTACCTAACCTTTTGGTTCAGAGTTATGTTGTCCGCAACTATAGCTGTAGAAAGTTTGGCACAGTTGTTTTATTAGCCTATTCAGTTTCTGCGATTCTTTTGTTTTTAAGTTTCATCCATTTTCAATTCAATTTTAAAAAATGTCTAAAAAAATGTGTTATACAAAAGTAATGGTTTATCTTGACCAGATTATTTTTGTACTTTAAACTGCAGTCTAGAGAAAATCGGATATTAAAATAATTTATATTTATAGCCCAAAACCGTCTTTCTCCCCCTCTCTCTATCTCATATTAAGTCAAGTCATTAATTATGCCTTACTTTGCTTACTGTGAAATCAATGACATGACTGTGTAATTGGGTAATAAACACTAAAGCGGTCAAAATAGTTGTACAGCTTTTTGTTTAAAACGAGATGATCATGTTAGTCCACATCATAAACTATTATATCCTTTAAAACTTAGTGAATTTAGATTTTTTCATATTTCCACCACATTACACGCTGTCCTTCAACCATAGTGCCGAATTACTCGGCAATTAAGTATTTGTTTCCCAACGTCACTAGATAGTAAAGGTTGCCTCATAGTCATGTAAACAAACTCAAACCCCTCGCACCGTTCCCTGTCCAGTGACGTCATTATAGTACAAAAACGCCGCACTACCATGAAAGATGTATGTTTCGTCGTACAAGTCACCACATTTTTTTTTTAAATAGATGTATTAAACTATTTTTTGGGGTTGCAGTTTTTAAAAATGATACTTAAGTTACACATTTCAACATTTGTAATTGTAAGAATATATCTTAACCTTTTCAAAAACATGTTTATGTCATTAATTTGCAATTTACAATAATAACAAAAGTATAATCATACAAATTTTAATTTATATTTTTACTGACTAAAATTTAAAATAAAAAGCTATCTTGGTAATACATTTTAAATCATATAACTAAAAAGCAGTCATTAAAATTGTATTTAATATTTTTTACAGAATAAAGTAAGAAAAAATGCAATCACGTTAATACATTTTAATCTATACAGGGTGTCCTCGAACTCTCTGGACCCCTTTTGTGAATATGTTCCTGGGATCCAGACAAACATATTTCACAATATAAACATGGGTCTCTACATTGGGTAGAAACATATTTCAATAGGGATTCGTTTCTGTGAGTACAGGTGAAATCTTTCGCCAGCTGTAACTCTCTAACGAAGCATTCCCGGATCTATGAATATATGAACTTTTTTCACTATTTTTTGCTAGTGGAATCAGCTCAGAAAGTGCTCGGAACGTTATGCAAATAACTTATTATTTTAGCTCATAACAACTTTAAAATATTTTGTTTCTAGAGTAATTCTGGGTATTGTTGACAACTACCAAAAAATAATTTTTCCTTTTTTTGTCAAATTCTCTGTTACCCTTTGAGCTACAGAAAAAATAAAAAAACCATTGTGTTTGGCATTAAAAAAGTAAACTTTTTTGTCTCTTGTAATTTTTTTGTAAAGTTAGCGGTTTTCGAGATATTTGACATTAAAACTTTTAAAAGGCCGCCATTTTGAAAATATTTAAAATAATGTTATAATTTTTGGAATAGTAATAAAAGGTTAGGCAACAAATAGATATACAAAGTTTGAGCTCAATATCTCTTCTACTTCCAAAAATATTAAGTATTTTGTAAAAAACACATACAGACAGACAGACGAAAAAATAAGCACCGTAGACTCATGTTTATATTATGAAATATGTTTGTCTTGATCCCAGGAACATATCCACAAAAGGGGTCCAGATAGTTCGAGGACACCCTGTATAATAAAAATTAAATGCTATTAGTTGGTAAGTAGCCCAGTCGGTATAGGTTACAACTACCAGTAATTTGCAATACCGCTGATTTTTTTTATAAGTAGCTTAAAGTATGTAGATTAATATAAAAAAAAGTTTACCAGTCTATCAATTTCAAAAAGTCAAAAAAAAAATCGATTATCATTTTTTCCGATTATCCTTAATATTTCGAGCTGGGATGAAGATAGAGAAAAATAAAAAATACCACCGTGTAGGGGAGGTATTTTTCAACAAAAAAGGTCATATGTATTTATTTCGTCCAAGCAATGGTTTGTCTGGAAAAAATTTGGTAATGCAGGTATGTATTTTGCAGCAAGGGAAATCACTAAAAGGGAGAAATCTCATTCATATATAAAGCGTTGGCTCATTCTAAATTGTCCGAATTTTAATATATCGAATTGAAACTTGACATAAGAGTTAAAATATATATTTTAAACATTTATGCTGAGTCTCAGCTGTTATCTTGAAAATGACCCGATCTAGAGCCACTTGACTTATCAATGGGTTTCTCGATTTTAGGAGTACCGGACCGGACCCACCAATTCATTTTAAACAGCTCCAGTTTAGAAAATTTTCAAAATATCAACCTGAAAGTTTTTTTACAAGTGCAATATACAGATTCAAACAAGGTCAAGGAGTATAAACCTTTTTTATTATTTACTTTTCAAAGCACAATTAACTTAAAAAGTATAATTTTAGACCTTTTTAGATTTTTTATCAAAACGCTTGAGTTAATCGGCTGCAGATTAGCCAATTTTTACTTTCTCCACCCTATACGTAGTATATGGAGAAAGTATTGTTTTCGTAAAAATGTTTGAATTTGAATTTTCAGTTGAATTATCTGTTTTGGTGCTCCCAGAACCCCAAATAATTGTTTAGTGCAATTATCTGTGTTGGTGCTCCCTGAACCCAAAAATATTTTTAGTGGAATTTTTTGTTTTGGTGCTCCCTGAACCCAAAAAAGTGTTTTTAGAGTGGTGTCTGTCAGTCTGTCTGTATGTATACACGACCAGAGAGGACACTATTGGTCCGATTTTCATGAAATTTTGTATGTAGGTACTAAATCCTAATATCTCCAGGCGTTTTTTCATTTTTTGGAATTTTTAATTTCTAAAGGTAATTTACCCCTAAAAACCCATAAAAAAACGACAAAAATGCAAATTTCTCAAAAACGGCTCTAACTATTTTGATCAAATTTTCAGTATTTATAGTGCTTAAGATGCCAAACAAAATGACACCACCCGCTTTTATCAAAACTTCGGCGTTTTATAATTATGGGGAAATGTTTAAAAATAAACAAGTTTGTGTTGTCAATCTAGCATCGCGGCAGCGGCCGCACGGGGTAGCGAACACGGCCAGTAATTCAAAGGTCGCGTGATCGAATCCCGCCTGGGACAATAATTTTTTTATACGATTGACGTAGGTAGAATATTATTTTTTTGTTTTGTTCTAAAAACAATAAAATGATTAAAAACAATATTATTTTGACTACAGTAAGTTGGGAGAAAGTTTGTGTCAGTTAACTGATACCGTTTATTTAAATATAGTTTTAAAAATAAGTATAGCAAAAAACAATTGTGTTTTTAACTTCTGTACCAATTTTTAAATCGATAAGTTCAAAAATGGAGTCTTTGAATCCAAAGGTGTTATAGTTAAAACGAGATAGGTAAAACAGAAGACTATTTTCAAGCGCCTAATTTTTAAAAATAACATGAAAAAATCGTTTATATTTACTAAGAATATTTATACTGGTGTACTCAACTTGTAAAACAAATTTGATGTTGATATTCCAAAAATTGACGAAACTGGAATAGATTGAAATTAGTTCGTGGGTCCGGTACTCCTAAAATCGATAATCGAAATCGACTCCTAGATCGGGTCATTTTCAAGATAACAAGCTGAGACTCAGCATAAATGTTTAAAATATATATTTTAACACCTACGACAAGTTTCAATTCGATATATTAAAATTCGGCCAATTTAGAATGAGCCAACGCTTCATATATAAATAATATGTCCCCTTTTAGTGATTTCCCCTGCTGCAAAATACATACCTGCATTATCGAACTTTTTCCAGACAAACCATTGCTCGGACGAAATAAATACATATGACCCTTTATGTTGAAAAATACCTCCCCTACACGGTGGTATTTTTTATTTTTCTCTATCTTTATCCCAGATCGAAATATTAATGATAATCGAAAAAAAATGATAATAGATTTTTTTTTCGACTTTGGGAAATCGATAGACTGGTAAACTTTTTTTTATGTTAATCTACATACTTTAATGTACTTATAAAAAAAAAATCAGCCTTATTGTAAATTACTGGAACTTTTGGTCTAAATTTACCCCTACCGACTGGCCTAAAGCATCACTTGAGAACGGCTGGACCGATTTTGCTATTTTTTGTTTTAAAATGTTCATAATAGTCCGAATTAGGTTTTTATGGAAAGTCATTTTTGAAAAAATTCCCAGAAAAGTTTCAAATTTGGGAAAAAATGAACACCTTTTTTTACATGAACTCAAGACCAAAACTCACGAAAGCAGCTGTTCGGCCAAAAAACTGCTTAGCAACACAATGTTTGTTTACATTTATTACCATAGCAACTACTTAGAAATTTATAATCCGTTTATTATTCTTCAAAACCAACAGCTTTTACTTCGGCTCGCATTATAATGCCGAAGTATTCAAATCATGCGAAAATTTTGTGTGTGTCTGTTTCCCTGTAAACAAGATGTAAGCAAGCACTCACAGACGTCGTAGAAAACTTCTGGTGGTACCAGAATGTTCGTAATTTTATTGCGGAGAGTTGAAAAGCTTTAGAGCTTTCTAGCGTGAGTTGTAGCCAGTGGCGTACCAAGGTCTTGTGGCACCCGGGGCGGGATATTATTTTGTCACCCTCTCAGAAATGAATTGTGAGTATATTTTCCAGTGAAAATATAGTCCAAATTTCTCCCGCGAAATAAAATGAAAATTAAGAACTTGTCACTGTTAAGACACGGTGTTAAGGTGTTATAATTAATTCATAAATATATTGTCTATTTCAGTTGATTGATTTTAATATTTTAATAAACTAAAAGTTAACTTTTCTATACAGTTCTTGTGCACTGCTGCTATTTGAACAAGATAAGTGGATAAAAAAGGGAACATTATTTTTATATACAGGTTTAATATACTGCAAAAAAATTAATTTGCATGTAAATATTTTGATTTGATTTTTAATAGTAGTAAACATAACTTAATTCTAAAAAGTAAATTGCCAAGCCCTCTTGAAGGAAAGTCTTAATTTTGTTTATCTAAAACCATCAAATCAAACTCTGTTGTGACTAACATAATACAATCAACAATATTAAAGTTTGTTTAAGTTAATTAAATTAACTTAAATGATAAATTAAAAATAATTTTATCACATACAATTTGTATTTTATTAATTTTTTTACAAACACTACTAGACTAATCCTATAAAGAAAAGAACAAAAGCTAAACAAAAACAAACACAGCCTTTTAATAGGGACTTTGGTAAAATCACAACTCGTTCTTTAGTTTCAGAGCAGGCGGGTGGGTTGGTAGCGAGGCGAGGGTACATTTCTAAAAACATCCGCCGCGCCGAAGTGCGACCAAATTTTGTAATGTTTTTACTGTACCAGGTTTTTCGTTTAAAAAAAATGTTAAATAGGAGTACCATTAATTGTGACGTTATTCAAGTATTTGAATCAAAAATGCATTCTCGTTAAACTTAATAAATCACTACTTAATAAACTAAACGCTCACGGCATCTAGCGGCTAACGTACACAACTCTAAACAGCTGACATTTAATCACTGCATAATACAGCACAGCGCATGCGTAGATATCTGCAACTTACGTAAGCTTTCGTTCGCTTTCTTCTTCTAAAAACCTTGAACTTGAAAAGAGCTTCGAAGTGCACATCATACAATGAAGTTAAATTTCATACATAGCTTGTTAAATTTCTAAGTAAAAACCTAAATGGTTATACTGACATAGTCTTTTCACAAAAGTGCGGCTAATCGAAAACGGTGTAATGTCGTAAAAGTGATTTAATTGTGCAAAGTAGAACGGCCAAATGTTCGTTACATCACAAAACACGTGAACACGCTTAAGCGTTTAGATCTCTCTTACCAGGTAAGGATTTGAACCAAACTTATTAATTCTATTCCATCTGAGTTGCTATAATAATTTATACTGTCTGAATTTTAACTATAACTATATCTCTGCAGTTTACAGAGTGATTTTTGTTAATCTATAACTAAATTTAACCTAAACAGCCATTTCTTTTAACATTGTTACATAGCCTATAAGCCTTAAGCAAATTTTAGTTTAAAATGTAGTAGCCTTTTGTACTATATAAAGGAGAAATATATTAATAGAGTAATAGTGTCTGTTCAAAGTTTTCTGTGATCAATTTTACAAAACAATATGTTACCATACAGTTTCATGCATTATGTTACCATACAGTTTCATGCATGAAATTACAAAACAGTTTCATGCATGATCTTACAATTCTGTTTTGTTCATAGTGTACAACTGGTTCAAGAATGACCAACAAAAATATACAACATGAATAGGCCTAAACTTTGAACATTTCTGTCTTCGAAAAGAACAATTAGTGTAAAATAACAACTTAGTGAAATGTCAGTGATTATAAATGAATAATATATAAAATTTCAAATTACCAAATATATATTCTCTTAAAATCAATAACTAACAAAGGCTATTTTGTTTAAAATAATAAAAAAAAAATAATAATCTGATGAAGGCTACATTTAATTTCTTTTTTATTAAACAAATTGGATGGGACTGCTAGCAAATTTTTGGACCTACAATTCCAAAGGGATTTCATTTAAAATTTCAAACCTTTTTTTTACATGAGGACGTCTCAGAAAAACATTAAACGCCATTATTTTTATTTTATTAATTTGATTTAGTATTAAGGTTGGCCAACAAAATAAATGTTATTAATAAACCCATGGTGCAATGTATCTAATCTTGTAAAAAAAAAAAATTAATAAATTGTATAATTTTTTTTAATTATAAATGGGGAGGGTTTTTCAAATTTTACTTTCGGGGAGGGATCTTTTTAAAATTAATTAAAATCAATATTGTAAAAGTAAACTATTCTTAAATTTCTTTTATTTATAATTAAGGACATGTCAATTTTAAACCTTTTTCTTTAAGGGCATTTAAGTTTTTTGCATATCATCTTGCAGTAAGGTTAAATAAACAAATTGTTTACTATATGAATTGTATTTATTGTTATTTCCTGTAAATAGCTAACTCAGGTGTTCGATATCAGCTTTACATAAGGTAAGGTTACAGATCTTTTGTTGTACTTGGTAAAGTCTTTAATTCTTTTATATAATGGTATGTACCATCTTAGTCTTCGCCCAGTACGTATTCCAAATTGTCATTATTTCTTAAAGGCGGTACACCATATATAAAATTAATACGTTTTTAAAATACTTACTATTTGGCTGCAAACTAAACAAGCTGCCAGAAAATCATCATACATCTTTTATGCAAGTGCAATTCACTTATTTTACATCCCAGTTTTATTACAAGTCAGGCATAAAAATCAAGATATTAATGTAATATATGGTAAAAATTATTATTACAAGCTAAGTACAGTATGATATGTTTGCTAAATACTGTACATGTGAAAAAAATACATTGACAATGTCCGTGACCGTGTAGCCCAACGCAATATTTTGACTTGTCTTCAAACCACGAGTGCTCCTACAAAAAAAGTTGTTTAAATCAAATTTTAGTTCATTGTATAATCTAAAACTTTGTCACTGGTGAAATTTTCCTGACCAAGAAACAGAAAACTTCCCTGCAGGTCAAATGTTTCATGTCATATTCGGAAGATTAAAATTTACTTTGACATTATTTTTGTATTACAAATTAAATACATGCTATACATTAAATCTGTTTATACCATATGCACTGTTAAGGTCTACTTAACTGAAATACAAAATTTCAGATTTTTCTATAAACAATAAGTCAGTGTAATCGGGGTGTAAATAAAGTCGTTATATGTTAAATGGCTTTGGTTAAAAAATATTAATTTATAAAATTGTATAGTATACAAAAAGTTAAAAAATATTTTTTTAAATATAACCTCATAACTTTTTCCCTAGGACCAAACAGCACTTGGTTTCCATACCCAAAAAATTTCTTTATATTATAGGCTACAAAATATTAAAAACATTATTAAAATTGGTAAAAAAAAAGTAATTCAAAATAAAAAATCCTCAAAAAAACGAGAAAAAACAACAACAAAATCTTTAGTTTAAAAATACATAAAAGTACGGAGAAAATGTTGATAATCCCCAACTATTCTTTTTATAACAACTACAAATTATAGTTACCTATAAAATGATGAATTTGTCCG
>JAGFPH010000208.1:845645-857184 GCA_018207615.1 Philaenus spumarius
GAAGTCTGCCGGTTGTAGGGTTAAAGAGGTCTGCACCACTCAGAGGAGTTCCAACATGTCGATATTGATGAGTGATTACCATAATTACTGTAGAACTGATGGTAATTGATAGTTAGAGGGCCAAAAACAAAGGTTTTGGCCAATTTTTGCCATTTTTAGAAAATGTCTCTAACTTTGATCGACTGTATCCCGGTTAATATTAGGTTAAGGAAGAAGTTTAAGGATACCAAATTGTAGCAACTTTACTGCTCTACAACTTTGAAAATAAATGTTTTGGTCGAAAACCGCTTAGTTTAGAAGTTATAAGCAAAAAACCGACAAAAGTCCGAGAATTTTGACGTTTTTCGGCCCCCCCAAAATTAGCACAGGGTCCTCGAGTTGGAAAACTTAACAGAGTCATCCCACAGCACCCCCAAACAACCTGTAAAAGTTTCATAAACTTCGGATTTTTTTCCAGCAGACCCCACTTTTTTTGCTCTGTCTACTGGAGGACTATATAGGCTTGGAACACACAGCGTTTTTTTTGCCGACCGCTGATTAGTCCCCGCTCATAAAAAGCCTCATTGGGATTCATTAAACTGAAGTGACTAGTTCATTAATCACGAAGTATATTATGTAATATATTATTTCTTTTAATGTTTTATTGATATGAACAGAGAGCAACTCTCGCTTTGTTGTTATTCAATTGCCTATTAAAAAGGAAGCAAAAAATATACTTATTTTCGTTCGTCCAATCAATAAATAAAAGAAGAAAAGATTTTGGAGCATTCTACACTGTTTCCTGATTTGAGGAACTAGAAGAAACATTTTTCAATTATTTAAGAATGTCGGTTTCGTCATTTGACGAACTGCACACTCGGCTGAAGGATAGTATTCTAAGAAAAAAATACTAAAATAAGGAAAATTGGCGTGCATTTGGTCACATTCGCCACTGTTTCGGTGGAGACGATGGAAAATCCATCGATTGTTATGGCAGCGAGCGGCTGCACAGCTACCGTCAGCGGCAAATAAACAGATCGTTTATTTTTCCCATGAATGTGTATGCTCTAATACTCTCCACTGTTAATATGACGGCGACGGCAAATAATCTGTGGCGGAAAACGCCGTGTGCTGCCTTTAGAACACTATACTTTGATACACTACACTGCATCTATATAAGATAAAGTGTCAGTGCCCAATTCAACCAAAGATAATGTCAGCAATATATTGATAATTTACTGTAGCTTAACATTTCCATAGGTGTTGAAAACAAGTTAAGTATTTTAATATAAACAAAGTCCAAAATATTTTTTCAATGAGGGGGTGTTATAAACCCCAAAACCCCCCCTGGTTACGCCTATGGGCTGAAGGCCGAGGCGGGGTTTGGATGCGAAGCGTCCAGGGGCAGAGCCCCTAGTTACTTCTAAATGAGCAATTCTTGTATCTGTCGCGGGTCTCGAAAACGGCTCTAACGATTTCAAAGAAATTTTGTATTTATGTGTAGTTTTGATTTTTAAGTACATCCATATAGTTGTATTTCGTGTAAAAACACAATTTTTGAGAAAATCTAATTTAAAAGTTGAAAAATTTTAACATAGGATCTTATGGGTTGCCATGTTGCTTACAAAATAACCACGAAATAGTAAATAAAGCGATTAAAACAGCTGTTTATAAACAAGCCAATTTATACTGTTTTAGCACGTTGGAATTAGAATAAATTGGGCCTAATTTAACAATTATTTTGTCAAAAAAAAAAGGTAAACTTGGCAAAGATGGATACATTCTAATAGTCAATTTTGTAATATAGGCCTGGCTCATTTCTGAAACATAGTATTGAGGTTATGTTAATCCGGCAAAATTTTTTTACTATATTTAGGCCTGGTTTCAAAACTTTAGTTGACAGAAGATAGTAGAACTAGGACTAAAATTGTAATGAAAGCCTCTCACGTTTCTAAAGCATGTATTTGAGGTTATAATTGTACCATCCGAAAGAATAATAACGATATGGAATGCGTACTGGACAAAGACTAAGATGGTACATACAATTATATAAAAAAAAAAAGAAGATTTTACTAAGAAAAATGGTTTCTAACCTTACCTTATTCAAAGCTGATTTCTAACACCTGAGTTAGCTATTTACAGGAAATGACAATAAATACAATTCACATAATAAACAGTTTGTTTATTGAGTTTACCTTGAAGTAAAAATACTTTAAAAGAATTTATATGCCCTTAAAAGAAAAGATGAAAATTTATATGCCCTTAAGTAAAAAAATTTTTAAAGAAAATTTACATCACAGTATTGATTTAGTTAAGTTCAAAGAAATCCCTCCCCAAAAATAAAGATTGAAAAACCCTCCCTAATTTTAATAAAATAAATAAATATAATTTATTAAATTTACAAGGTTACAAAATTTAGATACATATACCATGGATTTAGTAATACATTTATTTTGTTGGCCAACCTTAATACCAAGTAAAATTAAATAATAAAAATAATGGAGTTTAATGTTTTCTTTTGAGATGCCTCTCATGTAATAAAAAAAAGGTTTAAATTTTGAAAAATGAAACCCTTTGGGATTGAAGGTAAAAAAATGCTAGCGGTCTCATCCAATATAATTTAATTATAAATCTTATTCAAATTATAGCCTTTTATTTCCTTATTTGTTACATAGACATTTATATGATTGTTAAATAAGAAACACACTTTGTCTGACTCATAACATGAGCTTGATTAGTTAAGTTAAATCAAAGTTTTCTGTCTCATACAAGTAAATCTAATTGTCATTCACTTCAGCTCTATTTAAGAACATAAGTTTGTTATTTTTTTCTTTTAAGTTTAACACCAATACACTATAGTTATTAAATAAGCGGAACTGAAGTTCCTCCTTGAAGTTGAACCAGCTGGCATTACAGAATATCGGTGTTTGCTTAAGTGAGATGACTGGTTTACACAGCAAGCATGGCCGACGTGATGAATTACTTTGTTAAGAACATTTTCTTACAAATATCAGTTTTCGAGTCCGCGGCTATTACTCAATGTACTTTAACACGATTATTCTTTTTAAGGCGACTACCAGAGAGGTTACGCATCGCACTGAGTTTATTTAATTTTGATTTGATTGCACTAAATTTACGTTAAAAGGCCATGCTATGCTGAAGGTCGCTTTTAGAAGAAGAAAGGTTGCGGCCTATACAACTTGTAGATCAGTTTCCGCGCATGCGCAGTGGGTTCTCAGTCAGCTGTTTCAGATTGCAAGCGTTACTGCTGGTTTGGTTGTGTATTTGAAGCGCTAGATGGAGCGAAAAGGTTGTTTATGAAGTATTACTCAGATTAAACTTATGTTTTGGTTTAGATAGTGGCGCACTGTTTTGAATAACGTCACATAATTAATCTTGTAACTAATATTAATATATTTAAGCCTGGTTTCAAAATTTTACATACCTATGTACAAACGAGCCAAAGATTAACGAGATTCTTTAGCGAATTTTCCAACTGCGAGCGAAGCGAAGCAGCCACCTGAGGCCGAAGGCCGAGGCGGTGTTGGGATGCGAAGCGTCCAGAGGCAGAGCCCCTAGTTACTCTTTATTTGTGTTATTTTATTATATTTGATGTTTTTATTTTTATTTTTACAAAGGCTTGGTAATTTAGTAAAATATTTTATTACAAGTTGTGTTTTCATATTTACTCCACAAATTCCCATACTTGATTAAATTTTGTAGCTTGTTCTTAGAAATTTCATATTTTTATAACTGATTAAATTTTAACAGTTATATGAATTAGGAGGCAATCACCAATTTTGTGATGGGTTAAAAATTGTTGATAAATTTCAGTTCTCTAATAGTAACCCTTAGTCTATTTAACAACCCTCAAGTACGGTAATGAAGGTCAGTATAAACTTATTTAAGAAAACGAAAAAAGCTAGAATTATCAGTCTGAAATAAAATTTGCAGTGCAAGAGTCTTCAAGACATATACGTATGTCTTATAAAATTGTTCACTTATCTTAAAAATAATATATTTTAATAGTAACATGTGAATCCAAACCTTATGATCTTTGTCTTTTCTAACTTACTTGAAACAAGTTTTGGTTGATGAATTTGCATTATTGATTGAAATTTTCATGAAATGAAAGTACTTATTTTACTTACTCTCAGTTGTACACTTTAATATTAAATATTTAATATTAGTTGAGCACCGAATGGTGTGTAATATACATATTAGGATAACCAGGAAAATCATGGAGAAACCTGGAAAAAATCGGAAAATAACCAGGTATTTAAAAAAATCACTTTTGGTAGACACCCTGACTTAGAATACTGTGCAGTTTGTACAATGCCAGAGCTCTTAAAAAAATCCGTTATTGATTTTTGAACTGTAGTAGTGGTTCGCTTTTTTGTGGCCAAGTCTTTGATTCGTTTTAATAAGATGAGCTGGGTTGGTGTACTCTCCATCTGTTTCTCAAACCATGAATAAGCACAGAGAACAATACAATACAGGTAAAAATAGCGTGTAGTCAAGAGATGCAACTAACAATGAAAGCGGCAGGTGTTAAGGAAGTTAGACTTGCTGTCTAACCCCTCCCTCCTCCACCCTCCCCCACTATGCACAGAATACCCACGCATTCTTTTGTAGCGGTAGATGACCCCTCCCAGTATGTCGCATCAACCCTTTTGTTTGACAAATACGTATATTAGTATTCACTTCAACTTTTTTGTCACCGGAATTGAATCCGGATTATCGACGGTGCGGATTATCGGATGCTTTACTGTAATATATTTCGTACACAGATAGCTATTCAGCGCCTTCGTGAGTAGACTAATTTCCTAAATTGTTGGTTGAAATCCTAAAACATAAATTTAATTTAGGAAATTTGCTAAACTTATGCAGCGGTTCAGCAACTGCGAGATTGAACTATTTCCTTTGTAAAGAAATATTTAGGTAACATTTAAGGTAGAAAAAAAAAACAGTTTAATGATATATACAAACACTGTATTATTATTTCTACTTACATTCAATACAAACTTTTGAAATATATAATACATGTCATCAGAATAAAATATCTAATAAAATAAATTTTATGTATTAAGTATAAATATATTAATTTTATAAGTACAAAATAGACTTATCTATGAGCTCTAAATCTACAATCACATTATGTTGGGATGTTGCGTTACATTGCACAGCAGGTAACAGGAATGTTGAAGCATAAGCTTTATTATATTAAGGGTCTGCTCCAGTAAACGAGAAAGCAACTGCTTCTCACTGTATCCCTATCTAAAGAGTGCAATTTCTTGCAGCTGAATGCTTTGCCATTGCCCCACTTCAAACCATTTTATAAGTCTATCTTTTGTAATTGAGTGTTGAAAAAAAACTGAATAGTCTTTATAAAATTTCGAATCCGACTTGCAAATTATTTTTCATTATTAATTTTTTATTGTGTTAGGAAAAAAGTTCAAACTTTGTACTTACAAAATGTCAATTACATAACAAATCAAAAGCATTTAAAAAAATGTAAATTGACGGATGCGTATTGTGACTGTGCTTAAAATGAGACCTTGCTAACAATTTTATGATAAAAAGTAAACAAAATAAATGGTTTGAAATTTAACATTGCTCCTATGGGATAAAAATCCAAGATGGCCGCCACTACAGCAGACCCTTAATGAGCTGATTTACAGTTAAGTATATACATACTAGAAACCATTACAATCTTTGTTATCAAAGAATAATTAACTATAATATAGAATAAGTAACAAAGTATAATAATCATTACTAAAAATGGTTTAACGTCCTTGGTTGATATTAATTGACTTCTACATTTATAGAACCTAAATGTTAGGTTCAAAAGGCTAAACCTATTCAAACAAAATCATAACAAAGGTTAGATATTGCTGTAAATGGTTTGTAATTTATATACAGTATATTAATTATGATTTTGTTCATATACCACTAAAACAATTTCACCGTTAACTACATGATTAAACAAAATAAATACTTTTTTCTTTACATACACAGAAAAAGTTGTATTCATATAAATAAAATATTTTGTGAATTTGTGGATAGGATTATATTTTTGGCCTGATACATTCAAAATAGTATAGAGATAATTATATTCTATAAGAAACGTGTCATATTTGCTTTTTAATCTGTTTCTTTGTAATACTGCTTCTATCACCCCCAAAATCATCTTGTATCAGTTACAGGAACTGATTAAAATTGAAACAGTGGTTTTGTCTGGCTGAACATAAATACCAATATGAATAAATAAAAAGAGTTTTAAATTGCATAGATGTTTTCATGATTAGTGGCATTTTTATCAAAACAAAGTTCACGAATTTGTTGATTATTTGTAAATAAAAGTTGCAAGAAAATCAAGGTTCTACAAAAAAAAAAAAGGCATGATTAGGTTTTACAAATAAATAACTAAACTAGCATTTAAAGAAAATTGTGATAATTATTGTTAATATCAACCCTAGAACTGGCATGGTTAAAGCTAAAATTATTGGCCAGCCCGTTTTTAGCGTTTTGCAAGCATATTTTTGAAAATTCGCCAAAAATAGTAAATGAACCCCAATCCAAAAGTGTTCAATATCTTTTTTGTAGAAGAAACTTCAAAGAATTCAAATATGCCACTAAAAATTAGTTTATTTTGAAATAGTAAAAGTTATTAGCTCAAGAAACAAAAAATGTTCAGTAACGAAAGGAAAAAGTTCAACTTTAGGCCTACATAACAAGTAGTAAACATTTTTTGTATTTTTTTCGTAAGCGTAAAAAAGTTTCGTAATTTAGTTCTAAATAGAACTGTATAAAAACATTTATCAATTTCAAATTTTTTATTTTGAAAAAACTGTTTTTATGTTCCAAGTACACGACTGGTAACAAACCTAGGCCTAGATTGTAACGTCATTTACTAATATATGCTTTGCCCAAAAATGAAATATTATTATAACAAAGTGTAGAGGATAAATCAAAGAAAAGAACGGTATACTTGTCTTTCCTTAGTTCACAAAAGTGTTTGAGTTATATTTATTTGAATAACAAATTGACATCAATCTAATGACATTTTGCCGTCGATAAAGGTCGGACAAGAAGGGTGCGTTGAATAACGTGGGAACAAGACGGAGCGGACGGTCACACCAGACCGTTCTAATTATGTACTTTTCACTGCTGTCTAGACAAATAAAAAACTGGTTATTTCTAGTTTACTTCCCACCGTTAGAAAGATCAAAATGGTGTAAAGAAATCTGTCAAAACATAAGGCAGTGCCTTCTTAATATCGATTGACAAATGGGCTGTTTCATTGGTTGAGAAACGTCCAATCGCAAGTGTTTACAGTAATTCTTGAAAAAAATAGTAATTTTACAGTGACATCTGATTGGAAGACACCAACAGAAAGATAAAATCTTGACGAATCCAATGGTATAGGTAGTACCATTTAGGATGGCGCGTGGTTTGCGCAGAAGCAGTAATGCCCTTCTCCCTCCAACACCAGTCTTTGTCGTTTTGTAAGAAAAATACAGTCTGTGTCAAATCCATCGATTAGAGGGCCGCCGGGCAATTTTTAGTATTGGACGCGCTTTCAATTACAAACTTCTGTACAGTACTAGGATTATTTAAATAGGACAAATTTTATATATTTGTAATCTGCGTGATATGTTGCAACTAACAGTATAAATATCTTCCAGTTTAGTAAATGTTCGGAATTTATACAATAACAAATACTTCGATTTTTTAAATCGGGATTTTTTAAATCGGGACATGAAAAAGAAGTAAAGCGTAAACTTTTTTTTATTTTTAGGGTAGAAAGAAACTTCCAGCGGCAAAGTTGTAGAAAATTAGTTGATCTACATATTTTATTTCAAACATTTTTCAGTCAGATGTTTGGTTTGTTCACAAATAGCTTGCAAATAAGCGCCACCAATATTATCAGGTAATAGCCTAATGTAAACATATTGTTTTTTCTTTTTCTTATATCTATAGTTAATTTATAATAATTAACTGAATTGAAGAGCGGGACAGTTAATAATTTAATGTAATGTAAATATATTGGTTTTTTTTTTATATCTATACTAAATTCATAAGAAACTACTTGAAGAGTTGGACAGTAAATTATTTAATATAATGCAATGTAAATATATACTATTTTTCTATTTACTTATATCTATAGTAAATTTATAATAAATAAGCTACTTTATAAGTTATAAAATAGCCTTTAATTTAAATCGTATTTTAAGCGTGTTAAGTACATGTTTTATTTAAAATGTCTCAATATCATAAAGTAAATACTGTAAGCCAACATAACTAGGGTTGACTGTACAATGCCCGCCTAAACTTTGGAGGGGAAGTGTGGTGGGATAGGTACTCTGTCTCACTCGCACTACCCGCCCTACGCGCCATCCTATATGATTTTATCTATATCGTTATAATTGCCAAAGAAATATTAGTGTAGACGGTCTTAAACGTTGAAGAAGTGGGAAATAACAGTACAATTGTATGCAAATTCGCGCACGGAAAGAGCTGTAGACAACGATGATTACGTATGTAAATATATGTTTTACGAAAAAGTTGTTAATACAAAAATTAAAGTTTAATTCATTTCCTTTCCAATAGTGCCAGTTTTATTACGATTGGATGATTCTAAGTGGGTTAAATTATCGATTATGCAAATATATGCAAATTTTCGCAAATGTTCGAAATTGTTGCGTTCTGCGCCTGAGAGAGGGTTATGCATGACCTTCTGCCAGTTCCAGGGTTAAAGGTATATTAGCTGATTCGATCAAATTTATAATAATATTATGTGTACTTATATAAGAAAGACATCAATAATGAAAAAAAGTGATTCAATTAACAAAATGTTGATTGTACTTTAACTGTTTTATTTTAGTCATACGACAAGAAAACTGATTCATGATCATTTCATATTTGATTCTATTTGTCACAATATTTTCCATGTGTTAAGTGAATTAAACATTACTTCACAAATTTAGTAAAGAAGATTTTGAATAGACATAAGAAGCAACTACAGTAAACTCCCGATTATCCGCAAAATTAAGTGGCACGGCTATCGCGGATAGTGAAATTCGCGGATAATCCGCAGAAGAGCTGAAAATAGGAAACAAAAAAATTAAACTGTAATTCCAACTTAAAAAACTTGATTTATATACAGTGAAAGTTATAATTAACATTAAACATTTTTAAATTACACAAAGTATTTTACTAAATAAATAACCTACAATACATTTCAGTATAACTTACATCATAACATGGGTACAGTACTGTACTGAGAGACATTATTAGACACTGAAAAAATACAACTCTTTAAATTCACAACGTTTTGAAAAAATCAGTCACTTGCTTTTGTTTCTTGCTTTTAAAACATCTTTTCTTAATTCTTGATTGAATTTTCCGCAATACAAGTTTTTCAGCCAACTGTGCATCGTCGTCTTGTGAGTTCAGAGAAGGCCTGTGGGGTTTTACTGTATACTGCACACAATACAATCGTCAGTAGAGTTCAACTTTTTGCTAAATTTCTTCGTTGATCACTCGTAATAAAATACAGTACAGATTTACAGTTTACTGTATATTTTCCGTGACATTCGCGGATAATCGGGAGTTTACTGTATATCTAAACCATTGCCTAAAATCATATCCCATTTTAAGCTACGGAATATACTGTATCTTATATGTCTGATAATTCTAGTAGTTATCGGATTATTAGTATTTTTAATTATTTTAGGAGAGCTTTTAAGCAGTCAAGTTTGACATTTAGCTTTCTACATTTGATACCTCTAACATAATTGCAGAGGTTCGAACCTAGTTAGTGGCAGGCCTGCAGAATATGTCCGAACGCCCGAACGAGGTTCGGGGGAAATTGGGACTGAGCTGGGAAAATTTTGGCCGGGGAAAAATATCCACCAAAAATAAAGAAAATATAATTATTTTGGGGAAAAATAGATAAGAAATGAATGGGAACAAAGGTCAGCTTAATCGGTTTGTATGATACATATTCAAACACACCAACATACACAAACAAAGTGTGTTGTCTGCTCTCTGTTGCAAGTTGGACAGGTTTCCTATTTAAATTTTACTGCACAAAATATCGTACGGTGGAGCCGCGATACGACATTAATCTTCACCGCACAAAATATGGTACGGCCAAGCCGCCGATACGATATTTTTGTGCCGGTTGATGAATGGCAGTTTCCTGATTCTTAAGGGCGTTCAAATACATTCGTTGGGTATTAAAAAATAATTATTATGATACTGGTATGCAAATTTTGATTAGTTGCATAGAAATGATATTATTCAAGCCATAAGAATTAAATCATATTAAACCAAATTATACGATATTTAATGTATAGGTATTACCGATGTTTTTTTAATTTTCTTTTACCGAAATTCGAAATTAGTCTTTATCAGTAAAATGCGTACAATGTGATGTGCGTACTCATTTATTACTTCGGCTTGCATTAAAATGCCGAAGTATTGAAATGATGCGATGTTTTTTCCCTGTACACACGGTATAAGCACTCACAGACGTCGGTAGTAGAAAACTTCTGTTGGTACCAAAATCTTCGTAATTTTATTGCAGAGAGTTGAAAAGCTTTTGAGCTTTCTAGCATGAGGCGTAGCGCGTCAGGGTCACATTTTTGGGTCAACATTTTGAAAATATTGGGTCAAAATTATAAAAATACAGTGTGGGGCTATCGTTTTATATGTTTTTGGGTACAAAACAACGATTTTGCGAGTTAAAAAGTCGTAGCGTGTCAGAGTCACGTTTTTGGATCAACATTTTGAAAATTCAGTGTGGAGTATCGTTTTATATGTTTTTGTGTACGGGAAACGCGATTTTTGACATTTAAAAATTCGTAACGCGTCGGGATCACGTTTTTGCATCAACATTTTGAAAATTCAGTGTGGGGTATCGTTTTATATGTTTTTGGGTACGGGAAAACCGATGTTGACAGTTAGAAAGTCGTAGAGCGTCGGGGTCTCGTTTTTGGTTCAAAATTTTGAAAGTACAGTGTGGGGTAACGTTTTATATGTTTTTGGGTACGGGAAAACCGATTTTGACAGTTAAAAAGTCGTAGCGCATCGGGATCGCGTTTTTGGGTCAACATTTTGAAAATTCAGTATGGGGTATTGTTTTATATGTTTTAGGGTACGGGAAACCCGATTTTTGACGTTTAAAAGTTGTTGTAACGCGTCAGGATCACGTTTTTTGAATCAAAATTCAGTATGGGGTATTATTTTATATGTTTTTAGGTACGAGAAAACCGATTTTGACAGTTAAAAAGTCGTAGCGCATCGGGATCGCATTTTTGGATCAACATTTTGAAAATTCAGTATGGGCTATCGTTTTATATGTTTTTGGGTATGGGAAACCCGATTTTGACATTTAAAAAGTCGTAGCGCATTGGGATCGCGTTTTTGGATCAACATTTTGAAAATTCAGTACGGGGTATCGTTTTATATGTTTTTGGGTACGGGAAACCCGATTTTTGACATTTAAAAGTCGTAGCGCGTCGGGATCACGTTTTTTAATCAAAATTCAGTA